>CAUYTI010111906.1:0-13938 GCA_963575145.1 Galago senegalensis | reverse complement strand
GTAGAGTGCCATGGCATCACGCTCACAGCAACCTCCAACTCCTGGGCTCAAGTGAGTCCCCTGCCTCAGCCTCCCAAGTAGCTGGGACTACAGGCGCCCGCCACAACGCCTGGCCATTTTTTGGTTGCAGCCATCATTGTTTGGCGGGCCCGGGCTGGGGATTTGAACCCGCCACCTTAGGTGTACGTGGCTGGCGCCTTAGCCACTTGAGCCACAGGCGCCGAGCCCATGAGTAAGTCTTGGAGGCTCTGCTTCCTAATTATATTCTAGACCCCCTCCTCTTACCACCTTCATTCCTACACTGTAGCCTCTGTCCTGGTCATTTCTCACCTGCACTATTACAGCAGTCTCCTACATGGCCTTCCTGCTTGCACGCTTGTGTGTTCCTACTTTATAGCTTATTCTCCCCACAGGAGCCAAAGTGACTGCTTCAAATTTTCAGTTACATCATTTCACATCTCTGTGAATAACCCTCCAATGGCTTCCTATCACAATTAGTATAAAATCCAAATATCTTCCTATAAGACCAAGCATAACTGTGCCCTGCCTCTCTCTCTGACTTAATCTCCTCACATTCCCTCCTCCAATTGTCTACGCTGGTAAGACTCAGCTCCTTTCCGAATCCTGCATACAGTTAAGATTTTTTCTTCTCAGGACCTTTGCACGTGCCGCTCTCTCTGCTTTGGTGCTCATCAACCTTATCTTTGAAGTATGGCTTCTTTGTCTTATCACTTAGATTTCACTGTGGGAAAGAAATCCTTCCCCCCCTGACAGGAGTGCAGCTATTTTGGGAGACAGCTGGTGAGAAGGGGCAGGCCAGAAACCAAACTGCAATGATCACAGCAACCCCCTGTCCACCCCCAGGAAGGCTTCACGGCCAGCGTTCCTGGGAAACAACAGGTTTACTCTGGCCCTGGCTGGTAGCCAGTTAAGGGAGTGACCCTAGAATGGCACTGAGTGTAAAAATTAGTCCCTGAGCAGAGGGATGACTCCTGCTGGGAACCCCCTCCCACATTCAGCCCTACTGATGAGGGGTAATAAAAGCCTCTTGAAACTGTGACAGCTGAGCTGGCTCCTGGTCAGACTCCACTCCGCTCTTTTCCTCTCCTTTCTCTGCTAATAAAGCCTTTCTGATCCCTGGACTGGCCTCCTCTCCTTTTTAATGGATCCTTCCCCTGACTCTACCCCTGGTCCCTGCACTTACTTCATACATTATTTCTTAACAAAAATCTTCTCTGACCACCTAATATACAGAAGCTCATCCATGTTGGTTTTATATCTCATTACTACCTTTTCTTTTCATTTCTCTCTCTCGCTCGCTCTCTTTCTTTTATTTTGGATTAATATGAATGATTAGGGTACAATGTTTGGTAGGTAAGGTCCCTGTTGTAGTTGTGCCATACACCCTTACACTGTGCCCGTCAGTTGTGAGCACACTGACACTTTTATTTGCTTTATAACCCACGTGGTTGATGGCAAACATGGTCACAACCTTTCTTCCCTCCCTTTGTCAGTGTCTCCTTGGCTCCTCACTATGACTCTGTAGCACTTTCCATCAGGAGTGGGATCCATTTTCCATTCCTTGAGGCTGAGGCTGACTCATGGCTTCCCTTGGCCAATAGGATGTTTGGAAGTAAAGTTGTGTGCCAGCTTGGAGCATGGTCATCCTCCACCCTTGCTCTTGGACCTCAGCAACTGCCATGTGAAGAAGCCTGAGCGACGCTGGGGGAGGATGAGAGAGAATTCTAGAAGAAAACAGACACTGCGACCAATAGCCAGCCCACCCCAGAAACAGCCCCCAGAGCCAATGGTGCTTGCGTGACGGAGCACAGACAGGGCCAGGGGAACTGCCAGGCTGCTCTGAAGCAAGAAGAAATGGTCATTTTGAGAAATCATAAAGTAGGATTAGCGTGGTTGGTTGTGCCGCAGACTAACTGATCCAGCCCACAAAGCTATCTGAAGTTATTCTCGGAACCTGCTCACTTCTTTATTGTGCCCCCTGCTAAGACACAAATTCCTTACGAGTAGGAAACTCTGCCCATCATTGTACCGTAGTGGGGACAGCACTGGACCAAAATAACAATATGGCATTTTGAGAAAGATAAAAATAATGTCTATTTATTAAAAGGGTGAGATGTGGACTTCAAGGTCTTTGATACTTTGTCCTAAGTTCTCCCTGAGAGAAAGCCAGGGGAAAGGATAGAGGCAATTGTGTTCTTCCAGGAGAATGATGGTTAAAATAAACTAAGGTAAAGTGACCTAGGGCAGGTGGCACTGGCACGGGATCTGGTCCTGCGCTGGCAGAAGAACAGAGGGGATCTCGCCCCAGGGAAGGAAGGTGGGAAGGCCTGGGAACCGCATCCTCTCTTCCTTCCTCTCCTCCCTCCCCTGCCCCCTATCCTGCCACCATCTCCTCCTCTTGTTTGCCTTAATGTGACCCCCTCACCCTTAGCCTAAGGAGACTCCATCAAGGTCCCTGGAAGAATAGGAGAACCCCCTCCCAGCTTTGGGAGGAATATAAATTGGTAACAATACCCAAACCAGCCCACCAAAGGAAGAAAGCAATCAACAATGGAACAAACAACTAACCGTTGTGGAATTTTAACAGCAGCAGCAGGGCAGAGATATGGACAGAGAGGTTTCTAAAGGAGCCCTCCTAGGGTCAATTAGAAATTTTGATCTAGCATATAACTTTCTGGGTATCTTTCAAGACATAAATAACTCAGATTTTAAATGAAAAAATACTGGTAATGGGTTACATCAACAAAGATGTTAATGTTTTGGTGCTTAAAACGGGCACAGTGGGAATACCTGAACACCTACAGCCTCTATTGAAATCACCATCGTGTTCCCAGCTCTGAGAACAGTTCCTGGAGGCTCAATCCAGGAGTGAATAAATGAACGTGCAAATGCTGCCCAGGGTTTGGCTGAGAGAAGAGGAGGGTGGAGGTCTAGCCCCAGAGTGGGCAGCTGCCCTCAAACTCCGGCACCAAGCCTCACACAGGTGCTACCTCCCTAGAGCAGGCTTCTGCTCTGACAGAGCAGTGGGAAGGATGCTGGGGGTACCCTCCGAGGGCCATATGTCCCGGGGCGGAGGTGCATGTCTGGTGGGGGTGCAAACCTTCCGTGTCCTCCTTGTTTGGTAGGGCTGAGTCTTCTGGCAGAAGCTCCTGAGATGCTGGCAGGGATGGGGCTGGGGATGAAGGTCGCAGTAATAGTACTGACACCTCCATGGGGCTTCCTGTGTGCCAGGCACTGTGCTGAGCCCTTTATATGCTTTTTAAAAAAATTTTTTTTTATTTAGACAGAATCTTGCTCTGTTGCCCTGGGTAGAGTGCTATGGCATCATGATAGTTCATAGCAACCTCAAATTCTTGGGCTCAAGCAATCCTCCTGTCTCAGCCTCCCCAGTAGCTGGGACTACAGGTGCCTCTCGGGGTGGTCTGGAATTCTTGAACTCAAGTTATGCTTCAACCTCGGCCTCCCAGAATGTAGGATTACAGGTGTGTGCCACCATGCCCAGCTCCTTTTATATACTACTTTGCTGTAATCTTTATAGCAGTCAATTTTTTGGACAAGGAATCTGAGGCTGAGTGACGTTAAATCAATTGCTTGTGGCCATAAGACTAGGGTGCAGTGGAGCCAGGGTTCAAACCCAGGTTTTGGGGTGCCACACTTCTGAGGCTGTGCTGGGTGAGTGCCTCCCTGGCCTTTTTGTTTTGAGGCAACCCTTCTTTCATCTGTCAAGTGAGGGGCCAGACTCCCACTCTGAAGCCTGCTCACCCCCAGGTCCCTTGGGTCTACCCCTGACTCAGTGTTGCGCTGCTTGGGATCTGTCTACATCCCTCTCCAGGGCCTCCTCCTTCTGAATAGCTCATGGTCTTACTGCATCGCTGCATTTGGCAGGCTTGATGGGCTCGTCTGAGAAAGGGCTTAGAACCTCCTGACAGGGCAGCGTGGGATCTCATCTCTTATCCCCTCAAGCACGCATGCCCACCCAACCATACACATACACACTGCCTCCCCAAAGAACAGAAATGTCCTCTATTGCACGTAAACTCAAGCTGCAAATGTATATATAAGCCAGAGACCCACATCACATGCAGGGGAGCCACTGGCTTCCACACACATGCTGCACACACTCCACACACATGGACATAGGCACCCAAACACCACCTATACAGCATGACACACCACACACGCACAGGCATGCACACCATGCACTACGCCACTATGCCTGGGACAGTGCACCTGTCACACTTTGAGCCTGCCTGCAGAACGGCCCATCCCCAGCCTCCGCCCTGCCTTGTGCCCACTCCCTCCCACTGCAGGTGGACGGTCACCTGATATGGTGGGTAGCTGAGGGGGTCAACAATCTCCTTGCACTCCCCACCTTCCAGGTACCCCAACAAGTTCCCCGATGTGCATAGAAGAAAAGCGGGAGAAGGTGGGACTGACGTGAGCCAGGCAGGCACTGGTGCCATGGGCAAAAGAGGGCCCTACGCCTGCCAGGACTCAGCCAGCCTGTTTGTGGAAGGGGATCTTGGTGATGTGGCTGATACACTGAGGACAGAGGGCTGGCAAGTCAAGGGGCCCCTGAGGCCTCTGAACATGAATGAGTGGTCACAATCCTGGTGAAACAGAAAATGTGAACAGGACTATTGTAGATCTCTGGTAAAGCAAAGCAGGAATAGGAGAAAAGGAAACCCAAAGGCGAGTGAGTGCCTGTTTGTCTCCTGTGATGATCTGCAGAGCTCCGGGAAATGGCCCGGTGGTGGGTACTGGGTTCATTGTACCTCCCAGTGGCTGGGCTGCTCTGTCCAAAACTCTTCTTCCCCAAGCCTAGATTTTGAAGAATGATTATGGTGCTGCCAATAAGCCTGAATGGGAATTCGGGCATGCCTGGGTCTGGGCAGGTCCTGTCTTAGGCATCCATCCCATTGCCTGAGCTGATTGGCCCAGTGCAAGGTTTGTGTGTAGAGCTCCCAAGGCAGAGGCAGGGGACCAACAGGGCAGCTGGAGTCCCACCTGCCCAGCCCAGAGCACTGGGCACAGAGGGCCAGGGAGAAAGCTTTGTTTTCTAGTGACCCTGGGATGGAAGTCACGGGTGTTATGGCTTTGGAGCCTCCATGGCACAGAGTGGGAATAATAGTTTCCTTCCCACATTTCTTGGGAGCACAATGTGTCTTTGGGTTAGGCGGGAGGATGACACTGCGGTGTTTGGATTCCTTGGACACAGCATTCTACAAAGTGAAGGATGCTCTTCCTGGGGCCAGTGGTGGTGGGGGCAGTGGTGAAGGTCCACCTCAGATGTCCCTGAAGGTGACAGATCGGAAAACACAAGAGCTTCACTTGTGAGCACATGTGTCTACAGACCCTATTTGTGGGGCCTCAGGTCTGCAGTAGTGGTCAGGAGTGGGGCTTGAGCAGAGAAATCTGAGTCAAGGCCTTGGTCAAGGCCTATCAGGCCTGGAGATATGCAGTTTACTTTGACAGTTTACCTCAAACCACATTGGTCCCTGACCAACAGTAGCAAAACGCAGCCAAACACCAGGTGACTCTGAGTGAATCCTTTCCTGCTGTACCCCCCAGGGTCGCCTTGTTTGTTCACCCTGCCTGGTAGGGGTGTGGGGATCTCTGCACAGGTGCCCAGCTGTGGAAAGGCTCTGGGCCCTCACAGCTGAGTGTTTACGTGGTATAAGCATATAAGCTTACACCGTGCCATTTCTGTCATTCCAGAGTGACTCCTCTCCTAGAAGCCCAGAAAAGACTCTGGGGAGACCCCTGCAGGAGGGAATTGGAACACTTGGGTTGGGTGGAGCAGGGTTTTATCAGCAAAAGGTAGGGATGGGGAACTGCTTTTAGGCAGAAGAAACTGGGTGAGCAAAGCCAGAGTAGTGGGGTAATGCTGGGCTTATCTGCAGAGTAGCAGTAGCACCGGTTGGCTGAGCCAGTGCAATGGTTACTTTTGTGTCAACTTGACCGGGCACAGGGTGCCCAGATGTTTGGTTAGCGTTTGGAGTATGTGTGAGGATGTTTCTGGATGACATTGGCATTGGAATTGGTAGACGAGTGAGGCAGGTGGTCCTCCCCAGTGTCGGTGGGCCCCATCTGATCTGCTGAAGGCCTGAGTAGATCATAATTGTGGAGGGAGGGAGAATTCTTCCTCTCTGCCTGTCTTTGGGCTGGGACGTTGGTTTCCTTTTGCCTTCAGACTTGGACTGGAATCTTCAGCTTTCCTGGGTCTCCTGCTTGCCAACTGCAGATCTTGAAACTTCTTAGCCTCCATAATTATGTGAGGCAATTCTTTACAATAATCCTCTTATATATATATGTATATGTATACATCGTACATATCTCTTACTTATATATAGCTTACATATGTGTGTGTATATACACACACACACGTATATAGTGTATATGTATCTCCTATTGGTTCTGTTCCTTTTGACTATTTCAGCCAATATAGTGGTTCTCAGCCCTGCATGTTAGCATCATTTGGAAGGGGACAGGGTGGGAGTGGGTTCAAAAAGTATGAGTCTGGAGTCCCCATCCCCTGAGGCTCTGATCCACTTGGTCCTGAGGAGAGGTGGCCGGACATCTCTATTTTTTATGAGCGTACCAGGGACTCTGTTCTACATCTTGAGTGAAGTTCTGGGCTGGGGCATAGAGCAAGGGAAGGAGAGGAAGGACGAAGATGCAGACTCACTCAGGGCATGTATGTGTTGCAGGCATTTGCATAGCTTTGCTTGGCGGACAGTGTACAGGACAACACCACACGGCAGCGATGATTATTCTCCCTGTTTTTCTTATAAAGAAACAAGATACACAGTGAGTAAGTAGATGGCCCAAGGGCAGCAGGATAGTACTCAGCTAAGCTGGGATTCACATCCAGGTCTGCCTACCCCACAATCTGGAAGATGAGCCTGGAAAGGTTTGGCTTGGAAGGAGCATTTGCCTTTTGTCCTGGGAGCCATGGAAAACGCAGAACCTGGTAACCCCTACTCTGAGGTCAGACCCTCCTCATCAGTAACCCTGTACTCTTGCCTGGGAGGATACCTTCAAGCTCGGGGAGTCTGTAGGATTCATGAGTTGTGTGGTAATGTCTTGCACTTTTTAATGTTATTAGTGAATATTAGTGTTGGGCTGGACCTCAGAAATCAGAGACTGCCTTGCACGGGAGGCAGTCTCATTCATAATAGATGTCTCATTCATTTTTTTAGTCCCCCGACAACAGTGCTTGGCACACAATAGACACTCAATTTATGCTCATGAGGTTGAAGTAAATGGTTTTAGAGGTCACAGAATGGATGTCACAATGCTCAGAGAAGTTTAACGTCTTTTCTAGGTCACAGCTATAGAAGAGCTTGGACTAGAATTGGTTTTTCTGATCTCAGTCAAGTGTCCCTTCCACGCGGTTGTTCTACAGTGCTCTTAGTTTCAGAATCAAAGACATTTGGGGCTCACTGGGCCTCAGAAAAGATTTGCATACTATTTACAAATAGTCTTCATCTTCAGTGTATGCCAGCTCAGCAGTGATGGCTGTCCAGAGACAGCATGTGCGCCAGGCGCTTGCTGTTCTAATTTCTTCCAAATCCTGTGTTATTATGATTAAGAAAACTGAGGTCATTTTTGCCTCCCATAAAACTTATCACTAGACGCCAGTAATAAGGCACCCTTCCATGAGTCTAAGGTTTTCTAGGTTCTCCTTAAGGAGAGCCAACATTGGGGTGATGGCAAAGATTTTGGACTTAAACTTGGAGGAAGAGATTTTATGCTCAACAACTATGTGATCTTGAGTCCTTTTTTTCTTTCTGAGGGTCAATTGCTTTGTTTGTAAAATGGAGATATAATCACTGTGTCTCAGGGTAATTATGAAGAGTAAACTCGGGAAAGTGGGAAAAAGTATCCTGTCAACTATGAAACGCTATTTTCATAGATTGTGTTACTCTTTACCTCCCCCCGTGTCTGTGCCCTTTCTCTGTGACCTTGCAGTTCTTCTCACCGAGGGAAGGTATTACCCTTGTCTTTAACATGAGGCTTGGCTTTGGCCAACAGAAAAGTCCAGAAACCATAGGGTACTAACTTTTTTATTTTTATTTTTTAAAATTGTATTGCTTGGGATTCACTGAGGGTACAGAGAATTAGGTTGCACTGATTGCATTTTAGGTAAAGTCGCTCTTATAATTGTGTCCCACCCCCAAGAGGTGTGTCATATACTGTGACCTCTCATCCCCTTCCTCCTCCCCTCTCCCCACTTCCTCATTCTCCTACCCCTCGTTGTGTTAGATCATCTACTGCCTTCAGATTAGAATTGAGCACATTGGAGTCTTGCCTCTCCATTCCTGGATGCTTTATTAAGAAGAATGTGTTCTAACTCAAACCAGGTTAATAGAAAAGATATAAAGTTTCCATCTTTTTAAATGGTGGAATAGTACTCCATGGCATACATGTGCCACAGCTTGTTAATACACAGACCATGAGAGCCTGTGACTGCCATGATAAGAACATCCCTCCCCCACCCAGCCTGCTGAGCCAGGGAGGGGAAGGGAGATGTGTAGCTGACTCAGACTAACCCTGCAGTTCACCCATTTAAGCCCAGCTTGGATCATAAAATCTCCAGCTGACCTAAAGGTGCCAGCACTAAATGAATGCTTGTTACGGTACATAACTGACATTGTTTGTTATGCAGCGATAGCTGACTGAGGGACTTCTGAAGGCCATGTCTGGTCACTTTTGCTGGGGTACAGTTTTATTGTGATGTGAGTAAAGGACAAAGTGCTCAGGAAAGGAGGGGCACCTTGTCATGGTTTGGCCCTCCCTCCCTCCTCCACTTCTGGAAGGGGCCTAGGGGCCTGGGATGCCACTGACACTGGCTGGAATATCCAAACACTTGTGTGAGAGCCTCCCTGGCTCCGTGGCTGTCCACAAACTCCACACAGAACATCACTTGCTTTGGTTGTGTTTCATGTATCTTGTAAATGATATCTTCCCTCCAACTACCCTATGCCGGTGCTTTCCTCCTGGGGTTCTTAGTGCTTATTCCCCACTCTCTACCCCTTCTCTGCGCTTTACTTTGGAGTGGCCTTTTATCGTCTGCAGGAGTGGAGGAGGTGAGGGTGCGGCAGCTGCCCCAATTAACTTGGAGGGAGTGGACCTCACTACAGCTAGAGAGCAGGACAGGTCTGTGGTGGGCGAGCATTCCAGGGTCCATGAGAATATGCAGAGCTGTGCATTAAAGAGGCAAATGCTCAGCTTTCCAAGTCTTTTGCTCTGAAGATCAAGCAGAAAATGTGAGAACTGATATGTGAAATGGATGCAAAGAAAGAAATTCTTGCAGCAGATCCCTGCGCTGAGATTTTTTCCCCTGTAGATGAGGAAAAGAAAGGTGATGGATGCTCTAAAACAATTTCAACTGCCGTTTCTCAGGGGCATAGACTGTTAACCTTGAGGTCGTTGGGTTGAGAGAAAGAAACCGGGGCCAGAGTTGGTAAGGTGATAGTGATTTGTAGGCAGAGCAGGGATAGGGATCCAGTTGTGCCAGGTCCTAATTGGGCTCTTCTTTTGCTGAGCAGGTTTTTAGGACTAATGTGGTCCAAGATGAAGGCAGAGATTACCACCCACACGGTTTAATTTTCTATGGACTTAGTACCTATCACCTAGCTTCCTGCTGGAAAGCACCACTCTGCAAGAGTATTGCTCTTCTCATGGGGTGGCCTTACTCTCTTTGTGTCCAAAGAGTCACTTCTGGTTGCTCCTATTGATGACAGGGCTATGCCTGGGTTGCTCCAGATGCTGACTTCTCTGAACGTGGCCATCTTCCCACATTGCAGGTACTTGGGCTGCCACAGTCCCTGACAATTGCTGACAAAATGTGGAGACTTGCTGTGCTGCTCTCTCTGGCCCCTGGCCGGGGCTGCTCACTCTTCTCTAGCCCTGCCACACTGCAGTTTGGGACCGAAGAAATCTTCATGCATTTGCAATCATAAAGGAATCGTCTCTCTTCTGTCCTCAACCGGGATCATTTATTTCTCCTGTATGAACAACCTCATAGGATAACTGACAGAACCTTCACTCCCTTCCAGACAAAATCTGTTCCTATCCTTGGGGAGTGCTGTTTCTTCTGTAGTCTTGAAAAGATAATCACAAAATGGTCCGTGATTGGGAGAAGGGAGATCAGCAAGTTTCTAAGAGTTGGGTTTTTATCCATGGTTACTTTATTATATCCGGGTAAGAAATGGGAAACGGAGGTCCAGAGAGTGTAAGTGGCCAGCTTAAGAGGTAACAGTGGACTGGTAGTGTTATGGAATAAATGTTAGTGTCCTCCCCCCAACCAAATTCATATGCAGAAGCCCTAATCCCTGAGGGGATAGTATTAGGAGGTGGGGCCTTTGGAAGTAATTAGGTTTACTATGAGGTCATGAGGATGTTGCCCTCCTGGTGGGATTAGTGCCTTATAAGTAGAGGAAGAGGCTGGAGATCTCTCTCTCTCTTTCTATCTCCATGGGCACACACTGAAGAAAGGTGAACACATAGTGAGAAGGTGGCAGTCTACAACTCAGAAGGTAGGTTCGTACCAGACACTGAATCTGCCAGCACCTTGATCTTGGACTTCCTAGCCTGTAGAACCATGAGATGTATGTGTGTCCTGATTAAGCTATCCAGCTCAGGGCAGTCCAGCTGCCTTATGACAGGAGGTGAGAAGCCAGGCCTCCTGACTGTCAGCTCAACTTTCCTCTCCATTGCAGTGTCTTTTGAAGAACTGAACTGGTAGCCTGAACACTATCACTTAGGTGGCTTAGGGTTTTGCTTAATTGACTTCTGTAGGGTTCAAGGTGCAGGAGGGCAAGCAGTATCATTGTAACAGCTTAAAGCCTCATTTAACCAGCTACTTTGGGGCACAGGGTGCGGGAGGAAAAACTTCATTCTGTCCTTTTGCTGGAGAGGATGGCATGGGCTTGGCTGAGACCCAATGCCTCAAAGTAACAAAGTTGGAAAAATGTTTTTCTCTAAGAACTCTTGTGGCAAGAGAGCTGGAACAGACATCTTGCTGTCCAACAACTGAGGTAATTAATATTCCATTAACAAGGCCATTACAACTCCTGAATAGAAATATACTTCATCTTAAGGTGCGGAGCCTACTTCTAAGTGAGGTGTAACAGCTGAATGAGCATACCTGCTGATTTATGTCCATAAAACTTAATTTATTAGCAATGTCTTAATTGTGATGGTGCGTACGGTCCCTGAGCCATTAGTAAAATCCTCTAAAAGCCGCTGACGAGAATAATATGCACAATAAATGGGGTGAGCTGCACTTTCTCTGCTTCGGAGGCTATAGACTTGCTAATAAGGCTGGGCTAGTCTGTTAATGGAGTGGCCGGGTGGGCAGGAGGGTGCTCCAGCACAGTGTGATGGACAGTGGCCTCCTCTTGTGCCTTGGGCCCAGCCCTATAGCTGCATCTTGAAGAACAGGTGGTACCACGTGTATTCAGAAATGTGGAGATAGTAGGGGAGGCCAGGGCAGGGGGAGAGGACTTTCTAAGGCACAGCGAGTGTGCCACAGAGATGATCCCGAGGAATGAGGAAATGTTCAGTTTGGCTAGAGAATAGCCCAAGTTTCATGTATTGGCCCCCTCACCTCCCTCCCTCCTTTCCTCCCTCCATCCTTCCCTCTCCCTCCCTCCCTCTGTCTTTCCCTGCCCTTCCTTCCTTCCTTCTCTGGTGATGCCCTCAGAGAGGGCTTCCTTCCCTCCCTCCCTCCTTCCCTCCCTCCTTCCTTCCTTCTTCTCTGATGATGCCCTCTCCTTCCTTCCTTCTTGCTTTCCTTCCTTCCTTCCTCTTCCCTCTTAGTACTGCCAAAAGCTTGGTCCTGTGTTGAGCACAACCAGCACATTAGTATTTGGGTGTCTTTGTAAATGCCAAGAGGTGGACCCTGGTCCTCTTCTTACATATAGACTCAGACATGCTGTCCCCCCTGGAATGCCTGAATGCAGGAGAATGAAGGTCTGGTAGAGCCAAAAACTTACAGACTCTGAAAGGGATTATTTTGCGTGCTGCAGTATCCAGAATCTTCTCTCTCTTCTGGTAACTTTAATGGAGAATTGCATTCCTTCCTCCCTACTCCCCTGCCTATTCCCCACAGGGGAAGAAAGGTATTAAGAGTCCAGTGATGGGAGAAACAATTCCAATGGCTGCTGCCAAAGGCTGACACCCCAAAGTTCTTCCCCGTTTCTTTCACCAACACCGTTTTCTGAAAAGGACACAGGAAAAGAATGGTTTGAATAGCTACACCCCCATACTGCCGAATGGTTAGCTTTGTTCCTAGGCCACCCTCCACTTAATAGCTCTGCACTGTGCCCCATTTTCCTGCCACCGTCCAACCTGGGGCACCAGTGGGCCCAGGGCTGCAGTATCCTTAGAATGGAATGGATTGGAAGCCCTGCAGGCTGCACCAGTGCTGGCTCTACCCAAGATACCTATTCAGGACAGCCCAGCTTTTTTTTTTCTTAAACTAATTTGAACTGGAATTCTATTATCAAAAGAATCTTAATTAATGTAGTCCTGCCATGTATTGTCCAATTACTTTTCTTACTAAACAACCAGGTCGGGGAAAGCAGAAGAAGAACAAGCAACATAAGGAAAAGATACTGGCTTTGAGAGGCTCTCAAAATCCTGTTCTAATTTCTTTAATCAACTTTTTGGAGGTGTAATTTATGTCTACTAAAACTCACCTATTTTAAGCATATGGGTTGATAAGTCTTGATAAATAAATGTACACACTGCGTGACTGTCACCTTAATTACACAGAGAACATTTTCATCTTCCCACAATGTCCCTATGCCCAGTTGCTGCTGTGTAGCCACTGTTTGGATTTCTGTCACTATAGATTAGCCTGCCTGTTCTAGAAGATGGTGTAAATCGCATCTCACAGTATCCATCCCTTTTTATCTAAAACCAGCACGATTGTTTGGAGATTCATTCATGTTGTGTGTGTCAGTAGTTCATTTAATTCAGTGTAGTGTTCCATGATCTGGCTGCGGCACCATTTGTTTGTTCATTTGTCTGTTGATGAATATTTTGGCAGGTGCTATTATAAACAGATGTGTACAAGTCTGTGCACATGTGTGCATGTGTATGCACGCAATTTCTTTTGGATAAATATGTAGGAGTGGAATTTCTGGGTTGTATATGTTTAATTGTCTCAGGAACTGCCCAGTTGTTTTCCAAAGTGGTTGCACCATTTTACATTCTCATCAACAGCGTATGAGAATTCTCCTTTGTTCTCCTTCTCATCGTCTGATCTCAGAACTGTTTTTTTCAAATTTTAACCATTCCAGTGGGTGTAAAGTGGCATCTCCTGGTGGTTTTAATTTGCTCTGGTGACTAATGTGGTTGAGCATCTTTTCTTGTGGTTATTAGCCTTTTGTGATGTGTCTGTTCAAATTTTGCTCATTTAAAAAATTTGAGTGGTTTGTCATCTTGTTGTTAGTCATAAGAGTTCTTTATCTATTCTGGATTCTTTATGCATGCTCCTTGACAGATATATGGGATGCAAATATTTCTTTTCAATTTGTAGCTTGCCTTTTCTCTTTCTTGTGTCTTTTAGAGAGGAGGTGTGCTTTATTTTAATGAAGTCTAATTTATTAATTTTTTCTTTTATGACTTATCATTTTTCTTTTCTATCAAAGAAATCATTGCCTAACCCAAAATTGCAAAGATTTTTTTCTATGATATCTTTTAAAAATCTTATAGTTTTATGTTTATGTCTGTGATCCATTTCAAATGAGTGTTACACATGGTATATGTACACCATGGAATACTATGCAGCCCTAAAGAAAAACGAAGACTTTACCTCCTTCATGTTTACATGGATGGAACTGGAAAATGTTCTTCTTAGCAAAGTGTCACAGGAATGGAAGAAAAAGTATCCAATGTACA
>CAUYTI010111904.1:0-16556 GCA_963575145.1 Galago senegalensis | reverse complement strand
TGGCATTACAGCTCACAGCAACCTCCAACTCCTGGGCTCAAGCGAATCTCTTGCCTCCGCCTCCCAAGTAGCTGGGACCACAGGCGCCCGCCACAACGCCCGGCTATTTTTTGGTTGCAGCCATCATTGTTGTTTGGCGGGCCTGGGCTGGATTCGAACCCACCACCTTAGGTGTACGTGGCTGGCGCCTTAGCCGGTTGAGCTATAGGCGCCAAGCCTGTTGTCTGTTTTTCAATTTGAATTATTTAGGGTTTTCTTCCCTGTGATTAAGATCAAGTTAAAAATTTGGTCAGTAATATCACTGGAAGTGCTATATTATATCCTCAGTATATCCTATCCAGAGGTTTATGCGGTCAATTTGAGCCCCACAGGCCATATTAACTGACTTAAAGTGGTGTTGGCCAGATGTCTGCACGGGGAGTTTACTGTCTTCCCCATTTGTGATTATAGCTATGAGGTGAGACTGAGGAAATACCGTATTCATCCGCCCTTAGTCACAAGAACACTAATTCCTGTCCAGTTATTTATTATGATGATTGCCAAATGGTGATTTTTGATTAATAATGTCATTATTCCTTCTGTTTATTACTTGGCTTACTACTTTAAAAGAATAGCTTGCCCTTCTCTCCCACTTGTCATTGTGAACTCAGATTCTTATTTTATTCCAACGGGTCCAGAGCCTTTATTTTTATCTATAATGATAGCAAAATTGTCCCAGCAGGATGACTCCAGTGTTGATTTTGCCTATCCACATCATTCTCTGAGTACTTCTTTACTTTCTGGAATAGGAGAGTACTTAGTATTATCTTGTACTTTTCTTTCTCCATTGCTAGAGGAGGAGTGCTTTCAGGTCCTCTGGTTCCCTTTTAAGGAGAATGGTATTACAAACCAAGATCTGAGCACTTAGATATAGTCTTTGCTACAGGGATGTCAATTCTGAGGCCAGTGCTGGGTTTGTAAAGTTCACTGGGCTGAGTGTGCCTCGGGAAATTAAATACTGTTAAAGCAATCAAAAGCAAGCCAAAGTCCACTGAAAAAATAAAGCAATGGCTAATATAAATAGTCCGTTTGCTGGATTTGCTGTCTAGTTATAGTTAGTTATTGCTTGGTCCTCCTGGATTTTGAGGTGGCAGTTGTATCATCAACAAATCAAAGACTTAAGTAAAATATTGCCAGGTGGGCATTAAAGTATATGTAGTATTCTTAAAATAGTAAATACAAGCTAATCGGAAATATTCAAGACCTGTTATATAACTAGAGAAAGTTTTTCTAGATGTGATGACTTCTTGTCAGGAAGTCGTTGATTGGTAACCTGTTCTTAAAATAATCTAAAATGAAAATGCATGAGAATAACTAAAATTTTAGGTAAGGAAACAGGAATTTTCTCCAATTTTGATGATAAGTAAATTTGTGGATTTGTTCATTTAAAAGGTAGCAATAAGGATTTTTTTTTTTGGAGACAAAGCCTCAAGCTGTCGCCCTGGGTAGAGTGCTATGGTGTCATAGCTCACAGCAACCTCAAACTCTTGGGCTTAAGCGATTCTCTTGCCTCAGCCTCCCAAGTAGCTGGGATTACAGGTGCCCACCACACCGCCCTGCAATTTTTTGGTTGTAGTTGTCATTGTTATTTGGCAGGCCCGGGCTGGATTCGAACCTGCCAGTTTCGGTGTATGTGGCTAGCGCCTTAGCCTCTTGAGCTACAGGCGCCGACCCATGATAAGGATTTTTTCTGTTGGAAATTATGTTGGAACAGTTTACTGGGTGGCTAGCTGATGGTAGGAAAAAGCTCTTATCTTTTTCAGGCAGAATAGAAGTTCCAGCTAGGATACTACTTTTATAATATAGTGATAAGGAAGACTTAAGTGAGACCAAATCTGAGAAACTATAAAGAAAAATAACTGTGGCTACATAAAAGGTTTGATTTTTTTTTTTTTGACAGACTTTCACTTGGTCACCCTTGGTAGAGTGCTGTCGCATCTTAGCTCATGGCAACCTCAAACTCGTGGTTTTAAGGGATCCTCTTGCCTCAGCCTCCCAAGTAGCTGGGACTACAGGTGCCCACCACAATGTCTGGCTATTTTTTAGAGACAGGCTCTCACTCTGGCTCAGGCTAGTCTTGAACCTGTGAAGTCAGGCAATACACCCGCCTTAGCCTCCCAAGTGCTGGGATTAGAGGTGTGAGCCACTGCGCCCAGCTTACATGAAAGTTTTAAGTCTCTGTTAAGAACAGATTCTGTAAATAATAATATACAACAGACTGAGAAAAAATATTACAGTCATGAATAAGGAAAAGATTAATATCCAGGAAGCATTAAAAATTCCTCTAAATTAGCTCGGCTCCTGTGGTTCAAGTGGCTCAGGCGCCAGCCACATACACCTGAGCTGGCAGGTTCGAATCCAGCCCAGGCCTGCCAAACAACAATGACCTACAACCAAAAAATAGCCTGGCGTTGTGGCAGGCGCCTGTAGTTCCACCTACGTGGGAGGTGGAGGTGGGAGAATCGCTTGAGCCCAGGAGTTGGAGCTTGCTCTGAGCTGTGATCCCATAGCACCTAGGGTGATAGCTTGAGGCTCTGTCTCCAAAAAAAAAAAAATTCCTCTAAATCAGTAAGGAAAATAGATAGCTTGGTCAACAAAGAGCAGAGATCAAAGAGGCAAGTCACAGATAAAAGAAAAATAAACATGGCCTTTCCTTTACACACCGAAAAGATTCTCTCACTGAGAGAAGGCAAATAAAAATAATGAAATAACATTTTTGCCTAGTAAACTAGTAAAAATGTACAAAATTCTTAATATCCCACATTGTCAAGGGTCTGGGGAGATGGGTGGGTGTTGGAAGTGGTAAATCAAGTACAACAAGTACAGCCTTTTGTGAGGACGGCTAAACTCTCTAACAGCCAGAGAGGAATAAAAGATGGAGATGGAGCTATGTAAAATATGTGAAGATACTCTGAGGCCTGTTACTGAGTAACAAAAGCAAGTTACAGAAGGTATTGACAATATGATTTAATTTCTATAATAAGCTTATTTCTCTGTGTAGAATATATGTATGTAAAGACTCAAGAATCTCTTATTAAACTTACCTTCAAATAAAAACAAAAAAAGACCCAAGAAAATGTCCTTTAAGAACCTCCAAGCTGGTAATAATGCTTCTAGCACCCTGAGTTTCATCGTGCCATCATAGCTCACAGCAATGTCAAAGTCTGGGACTCTAGGAATCCTCTTGCCTCAGCCTCCCAAGTAGCTAGGACTGCTGGTGCCCACCGTGACTCTCAGCTACTTTTTTTATTTTTAGTAGAATTGAGGTCTCACTTTTGCTCAGACTGGTCTTGAACTCCTGAGTTCAAGTGATCCGCCCACCTTGGCCTCCCAGAGTGTTAGTATTATAGGTGTGAGTCCTTCTGTTGGGCCACTGGTTGCTTTTTTTTTAAGAGCTTGAGGCTCTGTCTCAAAAAAAAAAAAGAAAGAAACTGAGCATCGCCTTCTTGCTATGTCTTTAGCAATTGCTATAAACACATAACTATGCTACACTACACTTTGCATTTGAGACAGTTTTCAGTATGTTTTATGTGGTTTATACGTACGTTTTTATATATTACATTGAATAGTACTGTAGGGCTGGATGCAATGGCTCACACCTGTAATCATAGCACTCTGGGAGGCCAAGGCTGGTTGATTGATTGAGCTCAGGAGTTTAAGACCAGCCTGTTCCAGTACGAGACCCTGTCTCTAAAAATACCTGGGTGTGTGGTGGCCACCTGTAGTCCCAGCTACTTGAGAGGCTGAGGCAAGAGAATCACATGAGCCCTAGAGTTTGAGATTGCTGTGAACTGTGATGCCATGGCACTCTACCAAGGGTGACAAAAATGAAACTCTGTTTCAAAAAAGAAAAGAAATTAGTGTATTTTAGCAAGCCTGCTCTTAATACCCAAAATTTTATTTTTGCCATAAAATTTTTTATATATATATATATATATTTTTTTTTTTTGAGATAGTCTCTATTGCCCTTGGTAGAGTGTCACAGCATTGTAGCTCACTGCATCTTCAAACTCTTGGCTTTGAGCAATCCTCTTGCCTCAGCTTCCCTAGTAGCTGAGACTACAGACACGCACCACCATACCCAGCTTATTTTTCTACTTAGTAGAACTGGGGTCTTGCTTTTGCTCAGGCTGATAGCCATAAATTTTTGCTATGGCTAATGATTTCTATTTTTGTTTCAGTTCTGTTATTTCTAGTATCATTTACATTCTTCTATTTTCTGCTAATTTTATTGTTTGTATAAATAAAGGCAAATGGCAATGTGAATATTGCTATGTGGATGAAAGCGCCAATGTGCCTGCCCTGTGAACTGTTGGCAGATTGTGAATGTTATAAAATAAATAATTGATTAGCAAGAAAAATTAAGAGGTTGGCTCGGCGCCTGTGGCTCAAGCGGCTAAGGCGCCAGCCACATACACCTAAGGTGGCGGGTTCGAATTCAGCCTGGCCCACCAAACAACAATGATGGCTGCAACCAAAAAATAGCTGGGCATTGTGGCAGGCGCCTGTGGCCCCAGCTACTTGGGAGGCTGAGACAAGAGACTTGTTTGAGCCCAGGAGTTGGAGGTTGCTGTGAGCAGTGAAGCCATGGCACTCTACCCAGGGGGAAGCTTGAGGCTCTCAAAAAAAAAAAAAAAAATTAAGAGGTTGAGCAAAGGAGTTGGGGAAAATGATTTGTTTTTCAAAGCATACAGTTATTGAAATAATGTGAACCTAAAACCATTTCTAATCTTTTAAAGTTTTTCATAATTTTTAGGTTAACCTCTTTTTTTTTTTTTTTTTTTTTTGAGACAAAGTCTCACTTTGTCACCCTTCGTAGAGTTCTGTGGCATCACAGCTCACAGCAACCTCCAACTCCTGGACTTAGGTGAGTCTCTTGCCTCAGCCTCCCGAGTAGCTGGGACTACAGGCACCTGCCACAACGCCTGGCTATTTTTTTGTTGCAGTTTGGCCAGGGCCAGGTTTGAACCTGCCACCCTTGGTGTATGGGGCCAGTGCCCTACACACTGAGCCACAGGCACCTGCTGGGTTAACCTCAAGAAAAACCTGGTGCTAAGATGGACACAGTTGTTCACACCTGTAATCCCAGCACTTCGGGAAGCCAGAGTGGGAGGATCACCTGAGTGCAGGAGTTTGAGGCTAAAGTGAGCTGTGATCGGCCCACTGTACTCCATCCAGCCTTCCAGCCTGTGCAACAGAGCGGGACTCTGTCTCTACTATTAAAAAAAAGAAGAAGAAAAAGACAAACCTATAGTTAAACCATTTCTTCCACTTTGCTTTAGTTTTTTTTTTTCTTTCAGTTAATCTCAGTATTTTATTTTTAGGAAACGATTTTGTCACATAACTAAGCTAGAACAAAAACAGATGATTGGGAGAGAATAGAAACATTAAGTAGTCTCAGACATAGTCAAGAGTATAATACTGAGTAAGGACAACATTTCAATTGGTAGGGGGGAATGTCTGTTTATTTTAGATTAGCCTAAGGCCAGTATTCAGGAAAGATTCTTCATATTTAGTAAATGGTGTTGGGAAGTCAGTTTCTAGATGGGACAACCATTTAGAAAATAGACTTCACTCAAAATAGAACTGGGAGAGTAATTGTTAAAATGATGACTCTTTGGGCCTGGGGCAGTGGCTCACAGCTGTAATCCTAGCACTTTACGGGGCCAGAGTGGGAGGATTACTTGAAGGAGGCCAGGAGTTCAGACCATCTTGGGCAATAGTGAGACCCTGCTTCTACAAAAATTTTTTTTTTTTAATTAGCTGAGTTGCTGAGGTTGGTGGCTTACACCTATAATCCTAGCACTTTGGAAGGCTGAGGTGGGTTATTGCTTGAGTTCAGGAGTTCAAGACCCTGTCTCTACTAAAAATAGAAAAATTAGCCTGGGGTGATGGCAGGTGCTTGTAGTCCCAGTTACTTAGGAGACAAGAGGATCCCTTGAGTCCAAGAGTTTGAGATTGTTGTGAGCTATGATGCCACAGCATTTTACCCAGGGTGACAGAGTGAGACTGTCTCAAAAATAAAAATAAAGGCTCAGTGCCTGTAGCTCAAGTGGCTAGGGAGCCAGCCACATATACTGGAGCTGGCGGGTTCCAATTCAGCCTTAGTCCGCCAAACAACAATGACAACTACAACCAAAAAATAGCTGGGTGTTATGGTGGGCGCCTGTAGTCCCAGCTACTTGGGAAACTTAGGCAAGAGAATCACTTAAGCCTGAGAATTTGAGGTTGATGTGAGCTGTGATGCCACGGCACTCTACCCAGGGTGACAGCTTGAAACTCTGTCTCAAAAAAATAAATAAAATTAAATAAATAAAAATAAATTAGCTGTGTTTGGTGGCACAAGTACATATGTAGTCCTAATTACTCAAGAGGCTAAGATAGGATAGCTTAAGCCAGGAGTTTGAGGTTGCAGTGAGTTGTGGTGGCACCACCACACTCTAGTCTAGGTGATACAGTGAGGCACTGTCTCTAAAAACAAAGAAAATGACAATCCAAAAGAACTAAATACAGGTGAATATTATATAGTCTTAGTGTGAAGTAGGGTTTCTGAACATAAAGGTTAAAAACCCGCTTACACATAAAAACCAGTTAATAGTGTTAGCTCCATAGAAGTGAAATTTAGCCCACAATTTATAAACAAAAGACTAATGAATAATTTGAGGGGAAATAATATTGTTGTGTATATGATACACAGTTGCCAAGTGAGGAGAAATGTAGCAGAAGGTCTTTTTTTTTCTTTTTAGAGACAGAGTCTTACTTTGTCACCCTCAGTAGAGTGCTCTGGCGTCACAGCTCACAGCAACCTCCAGTTTCTGGGCTTAGGTGATTCTCTTGCCTCATCCTCCCACGTAGCTGGGACTACAGGTGTCTGCCACAACACATGGCTATTTTTTTGTTGTATTTTGGCCGGGGCCAGGCTTGAACCCCCCACCCTCGGTATATGGAGCTAGCGCCCTATTCATTGAGCCACAGACGCTGCCCTGTTTTGTTTTTTTTTGAGACAGTCTTACTCTGTCCCCTAGGCAACACTGTCATAATACCCTGGCCTCACCCTAGCTCATAACAACCTCAAACTCCTGGGTTCAAGACTTCCTACTTCAGTCTTCCACATAGCTGGGACTACAGGTGTGGGTTACCATGCCCAGTTACATATATTTTTTTCATTTCTAGTAGAGATGGGGCCTTGCTCTTATTCTGGCTGGTCTTAAACTGCTGACCTCAAGGGATCCTCCTGACTTTGACCTCCCAGAGTGCTAGGATTATAGGTGTAAGCCACTGCACCCAGCCAGAGCAGAAGTTTTTAAATGAAAAATTGAGGGGCTGGGCACAGTGGCTCACACCTGTAATCTTAGCACTCTGGGAGGCTGAGATGGGTGGATTACCTGAGTTCACAGGTTCAAGACCAGCCTAAGCCAGAGGGAGACCCTGTCTCAAAAAAAAAAAAAAAATCGCTAAAAAAATTAACCAGGCATTATGGCGGGTGCCTGTAGTCCCAGCTACTTGGGAGGCTGAGGCAAGTGATACCACAGTACTCTACCAAGGGTGACAAAGTGGGACTCTTAAGTGATCAGCAGTAAAAATTCTATCTAAGCAGTAATAAGATGAATTCAAGTTAGAAGAAGTATTTTTTTTTGCCTAGCACATTGGCAAGGATAAAGAAAAATGGCCAATTTTAATGAAGATTCAAGAAGATTGGCACTTCTATTCACTGTTCATGGAGGTGTATAAATTAGAACAAGCTGCTTCTTGAGTATCATGCTAGTTATGTGGGAGGGTTTTTTCCCTAAGCCTTAAAGAATGTGCATGATTTTTCTTCTGGAAATGCCATTTCTAGAAAGATGTCCTAAGATGATAACTACTTGTGCACAAAAAAGAATTACCAGGATGTTCATTTTTATAAGCATCTTTTAAAATTTCTAACCATAAGTATTCATTAGATCAATGATGGTGTAGCCTTGTGGTTCAGTTAAAGAACATGGAAAGATGTTCACAGTACATTAAGTGAAAATATAGAATATTTTGTGAGCTCTGAGTTTAAGATTACAGGTGTATAGTGCCATTTTTGTAAGCAGAGTACTTGTTTGTACATAGCAAAATGCCAAAGGATATCTGATGTTAGTATATAAAATGAATGCTAATTCAAGGTACTATAATAGTGAGTGGCTTTTATTTTCTTTTTGTTTATTTATATTTTGCTTTGTATCATTGTTTTTGTGGAGAAGCAAGCTCTGTATTCCCTAACTAAAAAGCAGCATATTTGCATCAAACTCCGCCCTCCCTGCAAACAAAGTCACTTCACAAGAAGGATAGACCTTAGGCAGGCCTGGGTCTGCCTGACTTTACTAAGAACTTATTTCCAGGTTGGGCTAGGTGGCTCACATTTGTAATCCCAGAACTCTGGGAGGCTGAGGTGGGTAGATTGCTTGAGCTCACAAGTTCGAGACCAGACTGAGCAAGAGCAAGACCCAGTCTCTAAAATAGTGTGTGCGGTGACACCATGGCACTCTACCAAGGGTGACAAAGTGAGACTTTGTCTCAAAAAACAAGAAGTCTGGGAGCAGTGGCTCATGCCTGTAATCCTAACACTCTGGGAGGCTGAGGCGGATGAATTGCGTGAGCTCAAGAGTTCAAGATCAGCCTGAGCCAGAGCAAGACCTCATCTCTAAAAATAGCCAGGCATTGTGGCAGGCACCCATAGTACCAGCTACTTGGGAGGCTGAAGCAAGAGAATCGCTTAAGCCCACGAGTTTGAGGTTGCTGTGAGTTAAGATGCCATAGTACTCTACTGAGGACAACAAACTGATACTCTGTCTCAAAAACAAAAACTTCACTTGCCTCCTAATTGCACAGCCATTTGGTGAGAGCAGGACCTCTGCTACCTGCGGGTAGGGGAGAGATATGCCTTGATGCAATGGCATTCCTGTTGTTGCATTATGCAGTGTTCCTAAGTTGATAGGTGCCATGGGTATTTAAAGTGTCCACTTATATAGTGCTCAGAAATTATACAAATGAAAGTTATTGCTTCTGGAAAATGCATATTATTGATCTCATGCTGTAAATGATTCTTTCTTCAGGGCGTAAACCAGAAGAAGAGGGTGTGGAAGATAACGGGCTTGAGGAAAATTCTGGGGACGGACAGGTATGTGCATCCTTGCAAGTGAATCAGATTGGTGGATGGACCAATGGCAGTCACATGATGGCTTGGTTTTGTTTTGTCACAGGAGGATGTTGAAACCAGTCTGGATAACTTGCATGATATGGATATAATAGATATCAGTGTATTGGATGAAGCAGAAATTGATAATGGAAGTATTGCAGATTGTGTAGAGGATGATGATGCTGAAAATCTCCCAGAGTCCCCAGCTGATAGTAGAGAGCTAGTCCAGGAAGAAATGAAAGAGCTTCCAGAGCAACTTCAAGAACATGCTGTAGGTAACTTGCGAATGTCTCTAGAATGTACCCTTAATGTGTCAATTCCATAAATATCATAATAGATGGTAGTTTTATATTTATAATTAAGTTCTTTTAATACAAGTTCAGTAGAATATGGTTCATCCATTTACATGTACATTTGGGACAATTTTGAAAATACTTAGCTCTTGAAAAGTAGTGTCTTGTGCCTAAGTGCATACTGTTTGTAGGAAACAGCATGAAACATTGCAGACAATATTCAAAATCTTCCTGTTTGAGGAAGTTGATCTGTGGTGTTACTGCTTAGATGCTTTGAAAATATTAAAATTAGAAGTGGTTGTAAGTTGTTTTTTTCCTGTTAAGTACTAATTGGTACTCTCCTAATAGTTAAACCTTTAATACTAACTTTGACATAGTTTTTTAAGCCCTAGCTTTTTTTCCCTGTTAGGAGTATATCATGTTATAAATCATAGTGGGTATTTATTATTCATTGACTTCTACCTACTAGGCATTAGTTATTATGTCCTTTAATCCTTTTAACAAGAATATGAAATATAGATGCTTCTATTACCCTGTTTTTGAGCTGAAACTGGAAAATAAGAAAAGGTAAAAATCTCTCCAGGTAACATACAGCTCATGATAGAGTCAGAAATAAGACCAGACTAATTCCAGAGTCCATAATGTAACTCATATGCTATCTTGTCTTGGTGCCATTAATTTCTTAATAAATTACTTCATTTGCATGAGGATTAACATTATGAGGCAGGAAAGTCTATGAAAATTAGAGGCCATGAGGTGTCCCTACAGCCCTTTATGCATTGCTTTATGGGAGAGGTCTTCTTTTCGTAGTAGTCTTCAAATCTGCCATGAGTGCTTCTCCAGCACTCTTGGGGGAAGGAAGTCCTGCCAGTTCATTTCTGTTATTCCTCAAAATATATATATATATATTTTTTTTTTTGAGACAGAGCCTCAAGCTGTCCCCCTGGGTAGAGTACCGTGGCATTACAGCTCACAGCAACCTCCAGCTCCTGGGCTCAAGCGAGTCTCTTGCCTCCCAAGTAGCTGGGACCACAGGCACCTGCCACAACGCCTGGCTATTTTTTGGTTGCCGTCATTGTTGTTTGGTGGGTCCAGGCTGGGGATTCGAACCCGCCACCTTAGGTGTATGTGTCTGGCGCCTTAGCCGGTTGAGCTATAGGCGCCGAGTCAAAATATTTTTATTATTTCCTCTTGGAAGTGATTCTGAGTATCCTTAGAGGTAGCAGATTGTTGTCTTTGAATTAGGATTTTAGTTTTGAGAAGTGGCTGAGAGTATTCTAATGCAAATTGAGTGTATAGTTTTATTTTTTGGTGAGTCTCATTGGCCAGCTTCCTAAAAAGGAGTAGCAGAAGTGCTTGTGTAGTGGCAGTAATTACATATTCTTCCTAACTGGCTGTATTTTCTTATGGCTATTTTTTTTGTTTGGGGTTTTGGGGTTTTTTGCCTCCTAATTAGGAAATAATGTATACTACAATGAAAGCTAGAACTATCCTAAATGTCTGGAAGCAGTATACTTTAAGAGTTGAGGGTGTAGACTCTGGAGGTCTGCCACTTACTTGCTGTGTGACCTTTAGCAAGTTACTTAGTGTCTCTGGTCCTCAATTCTAAAGGTTTTGGGAGGATTAAATGGATGGATGTTTATCACAAACTTAGGGCAAAAATCAGCTGTCTGCCTACTTTTGTAAATAAAATTTTTTATTGGTTTAAATGTTAGTTAACACCCACTGTAACTATTGTCTATGGTTGTTCTCACATTATAGTGGCAGAGATGAGTAGTTGTAACATTAACTATATGTCGTACAGAGCCTAAAATATTTACTATGGAACCCTAACAGAAGTTTGCTGACCCTTGGCGTAGAGCAGTGCCTAACATATAGTAAGAATTAGTATGAATTTTAGAATTTTCATAGAATTACTAATGAAATTTATTAACTACCAGTAATATAGTTAATACTGCTATATAACTGTCAAAATGAACTAAGTGGATTTATGTGAACTAACATGATCTCCAAAAGAGAAGTGAAAATAAGATAGGGCTCAGAATAATGCACTACCTCTCATGCAGACAGAAAGGTAGGTGGTCTTTGATGCATACACACATACCTGGTGACAATTGTATTGCATTATGAGAAGGAAGGAGTGGTGAGGGGTGGTTTTCAATGAATAGGCATTGTACCTTGTGAAGTCTTTTGATTATTTGCATGTCTTTCCCAGTCAGTGAAAATCAAGTAAAATTGATAATAATACATGCTCATTATGAAATATTTGAAAAATATTTCCCCTAAAAATATACTAATTTTCAGGCCTGTATATATGACAACCAATATTTGAGTCAAAAAGCATCCAAACCCCTTCTCTGTCTTTGGGGAACCCCTCACCTTATTAGGCAGGGCCCACCTCTGAGAATACAAGCTCAGCATATAGTTTTCTTCCCCTAGATGTGGGGCGTAGGTGAGTCATAGATTTTTGCCTTTGTCATGCTCCTGTCCTCACATTCAGGTCTAGAAGTCTACTAGGAGGCAGGGAGGGTTCTCAGAGATAGAGACAACTGTTCCATGCTTGGGGGCAGCAGTCCCTATATCAGTGTCATCAGGCTTGGGTAATCAGTGGTAGCTGAAGAGTCTATGTAATTTCCAATTGGATGTCTTTTCTGTTTAACTTTTTTCTTTGTTTAGCTTGTGTCTTAAAACCTACACTGATATATTTTCAGTGGATTTCTTGCTCTTGTTAGCACATAGGCTTTTACATGCGGTATTTCTTTCAGTGTAGCTAGAATCATAATCCTGGTTTTTTGTTTTTTACAGTATTTTGAGTTGCTGTCTTAATTGTAATGTTTTAGCACATTGTGTTCTAAATTTTGTTGTAAATTATTTTCATGGCTATTGAGTTTTCATTTTATAGATACACTGTTATGTTATTATTGATATAATAAATTCTCCATTTATTTTACAGGTGGAGGACAAAGAAACTATAAACAATTTAGATACTTCATCATCTGACTTCACTATATTACAGGTAAATTCTTGTAGGTCTCAATTTTATAATAGAATTGAAGGTTAGACCACAGTTTCTGGAAACCACTTTAGACATTGTATGGCAGTTCCTCATTGTAAAGTTTATTTACTTTGTTAGAATCTTTAGGAGAGGTTTTTGTTCTCACTTTCCTCCCAGATACAACTGTTGCCAAGGACTTATCTCTTGGCTTTCACTAGTTGCCTCCAAGTACTATGGCTTACTAGCAACTGGTGGAAGGGCATATTTTGTGATATCCTTGTTCTTTTCATTGCTAGAGAAAGCCCACCTGTCTGAATGACTTTAGATGGTTTCCCCCACATAAAGATGGTTTGGTTGAGACATGAGGGGAACCCATCCCTAGGAAAGATTAGATGTGAAAAAATGAGATGAGAGCTAACTTTCAGGTATGATTTCTGTAAATGTGAATCTTGAGTTCCTTTTCATTATTTTGCCAATCTACATAAATTTAAATTGTTGGATTACATTTATGAGATAGCTATCTAATTTCCAATAGAAATTTTTATGGGAAATGAAAATGCAGTTAACTTTTGCCTTGTTTCTGTTTTTAAATAATCTCACCTGTGCTGTGCTAATTAGAAATCACCTTTCAGATAAGATCTCCTTTTGCTTCTGCCAGGCCAGGGGCAAGGGAGATATTGGAAAGCCAGAACTCCAGCCTTGAGGGTGCAAACCTGGAAAAAACTTGGTGAAGCCCAGTTCACCTTTAGAGCTGATGTTCCTCCAACTGTGAAGTGACACAACCGTTCTTCACTCAGAAAGGAGAGGAGGAGCCGGATCTTGTCATTTTGTCTAGTGTCTTTCTAGTCACTGTTAAAATAGAAAAATATATGAGTTCCTCTCGGAGATAGATTGAAATATATTCATTTCTCTCTAGGGAAGGTTAAGGAAAATAATTATGCTGCCCAGATTGATCATTTGCTTTAGTTGTAGGGTCTTAATTTCCAGCATAGAGTAGGGTACATGCAAAAAATATAGGCTAAAAATAGTTGAAACTGGATGAACGTGATGGCACGCACCTATAATCCTAACTCTTTGGGAGGCTGAGGCTGGTAGGTTCCTTGAAATCAGGAGTTCGAGACCAGCCTGAGCAAGAATGAGACCCCATCTCTACTAAAAATGGAAAAACTAGCAAGTTATTATGGCTGGTGCCTGTGGTCCCAGCTACTCGGGAGGTAAGAGAGTAGCTGAGGCAAGAGAATGGCTTGAACCTAAGAGTTTTGAGGTTGGTTTGAGCTATGACACCATGGCACTATACCCAGGGCAACAGAGTGAAACTATCCAAAAAACAAATTGAAACCATGAGGAAAGTGAACAGTTCTCTAGGGCATCCCAGAATTTCAGTGAAGGTGTAAATCATTCACGTCCATTCATTGGTTATCTGTGAAACACCTGTAATGTGTGAGGTGTGGCTTTAACTACCATGATTTAGACATACATGGGAGATAGAGGTAGTCCCATCCTCCCAGGGTCCCATCCTTTCTATGTGAGTACCCATGTAACCAGAGCATTGGGAAGAGCCTGAGTTGATGATTCTGAGCACAGACTTGAAATCACAGGACCTTTGCTTAGAGTCAGTCTCTACTTCCCACCTGCCTTGTATCCTTGGGCAAGTTAATTACTCTGGGCCACAGCCACCTAATCTGTAAAAAAAGAAGGATGATACTAATAGTACTAAACTCTTTGGGTTGTCTGATGACAAGTATATGTATATAAAGGTTCTTATACTTAGGCCTGGAACCTAGTCAGTATTCATCAGTGTTGGCTGGAATCCAGGAGTAATGTGCCTTGTGTGTATAGGAACCATAGGAGCCTAGAAATATTCTCCACATATTGAGAAGAAAGGCCCTTTCTTTAGTGGAATAGCAGTTAAAGTTTAGTTAGGGAGGGAGCCATTGGAGAAGTCTTTCTATGGAAGATGCCCCTGAGTTAAATATTAAGGTATGTGAGGTAGGTCAGGTATAGTGGCTCATGCCTATAATCCTAGCACTCTAGGAGGTCAAAGTGGGTGGATTGCTTGAGCTCACAAGTTCAAGGCCAGCCTAAGCAAGAGCAAGACCCTATCTCTTAAAAAAAAATAGCCAGGCGTTGTGGCAGCTGCCTATAGTCCCAGCTACTCCTTAAGGCTGAGGCAAGAGGATCGCTTGCACCCAGGAGTTAGAGGTTGCTTTGAGCTATGACTCCATGACACTCTACCAAGGATGACAAAATGAGACTCTGTCTCAAAAAAAAAAAAAGATACGTGAAGGATGTGGCCAGGATAGGGCCACGGGACAAATGGGCCTTTGCAGAGGGAGGAGGTATGGGGGCCCCATAGCTGAAGGCTTGAGGCTAAAGAGGGTCATGTGTTTGCTGTGGTAGCAAGGTGCAGACAGATGAAGGTGGGGGTACTCAAACCAGAGACATTAATGGGCAAGGACTATCAATAGCCAAGTTGACAGGGCTTCCTGGGAAAAGTTTGAGTGACATTTAAAGCTGGCCTGATGGGAACATTGACTTGAAGAGGAGATGAAGACAAATAGTGACAACTGGAAGGCACTCAATGCTGGGGGAAGAAGGGTGTTACCACCATACAAAATAAGAACAGAAGTCAAGCTGCATGTGCCCATGTTCCCTCTTAGAATTTTTAGGAAGTTAACTCTAGATTCATTGTGAAAAAGTAATTGATCTTTGTCATGCATTCTGTTAACATAGTAAAAATAGAAACATGAAAATCCTGCTGTTCTTAAATATGAGAGTTCAATCTAGGGAGGTAGACAAACATGTGATCAGTTTTCTACCATGAAATCTGACCAAATTTCAAGCCCTTTAAGAAGAAACTGAGTGTAGGGTGGGTGAGTGAGGTGGATCCCAGTGGTGTGGGGTCTTTCTTTGGATAAGCAGGTTTTCTGCCTCCTGCATTTTTGAGTTTCTCAGTCTGTGTTTTAAAATTTCCCCAGTTATCCTAGTTCTTAGTTTCAAAACACTAAGTTTCATTCTTTTGGCACAGTCTTATTTACGTTTTTTGTTGCAGGAAATTGAAGAGCCATCTCTGGAGCCAGGTACTGTTAAATGAAAAACTTACCAGCGGGGGTTTGGAACCATTCTAGTTTTCCACCTTCTCTAATTTGAATTCTTTAATTTTAAAAAGTTGCCTTACTGTAGTATACATTGTTCTAAAGGTTTGCAACCCAGAAACTACCAGGATCATAGAGATTGGAAACCCAGCCATATCACCAGATCTGTGAACGTGGCTAACTTTTGAGTTTTCCAAATGCTATTAATGAGATGAAACTATCTCATGCCTTTTAAAATATAAATGGCATTTAAACATATATACAAATTATTTGCATGCCTCTTAAGAGGTAATTATTTCCACACTCCACAAAACAGATCTTGTGATACTGAGCAGTATCTTAATTTTGTGGTTTTTAATGCAGGCAGTACAGGTAGTGATAGGGAGATACATTTTAAAACATTGAGACATAACTGGATTCCAGAAGAGGAAAGAGTTTCTTCATGAGAATTCCAAACACTATTCACTTTCTGGACTGCAAATATCTCAGAGCACCGATGGAAGAGATTCTGGTTTTCATGTTGGACTGTTCTGTTAAAAGAAATTCAAAGAAATTTGGAAATTGAGCTGTTCAGTGAATGGTGATGCTTTCAGTTAAGCAACTTGGACCTTGGAAGCTAAATTTGGAAGAGTCATATGTAAACGACGACAGAATGAAGACTGTCAAGAATCAGCCAGAAGGTTTTGGGGGTTAAATCTCTGGGATGCTTTTCTCTTCCATGTAGGGTAGAGGCTTACCTAGCAGTCGGTCGGAGCGCAGGTAGTGTAACCAGTGTAACTTTGTGTACCCGCGGGTTTTCCAATCTCTGTGTAGAGCTAGCAGTTCTCTTCGTATTAGTGTGGCAGCCGTGCCAGTTCCGCATTTGTGATTGCTTTATTTCCCTGGTAATTAAACCTTGTGCCATTCTATTCCTGTTAAATCCGTAGAAAATGAGAAAATACTCGACATTTTGGGGGAAACTTGTAAATCTGAGC
>CAUYTI010111900.1:0-27114 GCA_963575145.1 Galago senegalensis | reverse complement strand
TGGCTCAAGTAGCTAAGGCGCCAGCCACGTACACCCAAGGTGGCGGGTTCGAATCCAGCCCGGGCCCACCAAACAACAATGACGGCTGCAACCAAAAAATATAGCCGGGCGTTGTGGCGGGCACCTGTGGTCCCAGCTACTTGGGAGGCTGAGGCAGGAGACTCACTTAAGCCCAGGAGTTGGAGGTTGCTGTGAACTGTGATGCCACAGCACTCTACCCAGGGGACAGCTTGAGTCTCCTGTCTCAAAAAAAAAAAAAAAAAAAGAAAGCTGCTAGAGAAAGACACCACAACCAGTGCTCCCTGGAGATGTCTATTTGGGGAATTCTAATCCCCTAGAAGGGAGGGGACTTTCGTACCACTCTCAAGGAGGGAGCTGCCCACAGGAACCCTGCCCCTTTCCCCTCTTGTGAGGAGTAGGTCAAGTTGGTGGTCAGATGGCTGCTGTTGGGACTTGGGTCACTGATTGTATGTGAACCGTCTTGTCTTTGTCAGGGCTATCAGACCAGAAGTTCAGCCTCCTCTTTCTCAGCTCTGCTCCCTCCTGTGAACCGACCAGCCAGGCAGCATGTCCCCTGCAGAGGGCCACCATCCCACCTCCAGGGCCTGCCATGGGCTCCCTAGGAGTTCCTGTCGGTCCCTGCCCAGCAGCTCCCTCCTCAGCATCTGCAGCGTCAGAGTTGGCGGTTAGGGATCTGCTGTCACAGTCTCTGCAAGAATCCCCTGTTAGTTGGAAGTTCAGTGCCTGGAATAACCCCTTTGAGTTTACTTCATTTGCACAGGAGGACACAGGAGTTCCTGAGTCTTCCCAGGACTCCAACTGGACTGTGGTGCCCATTCTGCTTGTTTGTGGGTGGGAGCCTCCCTCATTGGAATTCTAAAGGAATACTGAAGATTAGTAATTGCAATATTCTGTTACCATTAGATTTGAATTGGAATGCTCTGCTCATGCCATTTATGGGTGCCTGACGTCTCCCCCCAAATGAAGACATTTGCCACGGTAGCCTTTCCTCTGTGGAGGTAGTGATGTTCCAAAAAGCCAATAGAAAACCCGTCTCCAGTGTTTTCAGATCCTTTCCAGGGGGGCTTTTTCCTGCGAGGAAACACCTCATCTGTCCGGAGGAGGCCCTCCCTCCACTCTGACGTCTGCAGCTTTTTTAAATTTATCAGCTGCCAGGGGCAAGGATGGACATTTCAAGGCACTGGATATGGAATAACAACTCCAACTGCCCTTCACCAGCCATTAGAACACACCAACACTCAGCACAGACACCTTCTGCCACCAAACGTGTGGGGGCGCCTCAGTGGCAGTGAGTGAGCCACAAGCCCTGCAGCATATACCTGAGGTGTTTTATCTGTTCAGTCCCAACTGTTTACCTGGAGAAACCCTCAATCTATGGGCTCAGTCACCCCAAGTCCAGTCCCCATTTTCTGATGTTGATCATGAGCTCTGGAGCCTTTTGCTTGAGCTTCTGACCAATGGGCTATAGATCAGAGTTACCACAGCCCCCTCGTTGGTGGCTCAAAGAACTCAGGGAAAATACTTACTTACATTTACCAGTTTACTGCAAAACACATTTTAAAGGACACAAATAAAAAGCCAGATGAAGAGAAACAGAGTAAGTACTAGATGGATCCTGAGGACAGGTGCGTCTGTCCCCATGGAAATAAGGTGCCCCACCCTCTTGCCTGGAGGATGAGCTCTTGTTCAGCTCAGTGTGCTCACGTGGTCAGCTGTCCAGAAGCTCTCTCAATCATGTGCCTTCTGATTTTATGGTGGAGGCTTCATTACTAGGCATGACTGATTAAATCATTGGCAGTAGTGATCAATCTATGGTCACTGTGTAGGGTTGAAAGTCCAAACCCTCTAATCATGCCCATCTTACCCCGTGGTGGTCCCAGTCCTGAAGCTACCTGGGGGCTGCCAGGCATTGGTCAACTCATTAACATACAACAACATCTTCTTGGAGATTCTAAGGATTTTAGGAGTCAAGAAACAGAGTTGAAAGACCAAATATACATTTAACAATGTCATAGACACTAATTTATAGCTTACCTGCTTATTATTAAAAAACCATTTATCTGTTTTGAACATATCTTCCTAAATAGTTGCTGTGCACAATATCAGTGAAAGAATCTTTCTGCTCAGGGACTGGTAGCTCTTTGATATAGAAAAGAAGTTGTGCAAAACATAGTGTCACATGTCATTACAAGCAAAAAGGAAGAGGAAAAAACTAAATAAAAAATAAGGCAAGGAAGTAAATTTATTATTATCAAAATGTCCAGAAAGGATGCTTTAAAAAGTTAAAAGAGGCTGTTTTCTTATTCTCCTCATAGTGTGGGCCAGAGCCCAGTCCTGCTATCAAAAAGAGGGAGGAGAGTGTGGGAGAGAAAGGAGATAAAATGAATATTAGCAAAGCTCTGAGACACAGACACAGAGAAAAAGTAGCAAATTATGTGTCTGAATGTATTTTCTTCTGATTAAGCATACACGGGTCAAACCAAACACCAAGGATCTTCTAAGTTGTCACCAATCCCTACAGCTACATAGTAGTCTTAGTGGTATTTTAAAATACCATTATATAGAATATGGGTTTATGGTTCTTTACCTTTTATCAGGTAAAAAATACTTCAGAGAGAAAAACTGGGGTTTGGCAGGCTGTGCACCAGCTGAGATAGGCTAACACTTCCTTTACAGAGTCAACAGGTACTTTAGGAAAGATCAGGGTCAGAATTTCTTACTAACTGGCAAAGATGTCTAATTTGGGGAACAAAAAGGACATATATGTGAGGCTGCACCCACAGTTGTCATGTGATGCATTCTGATAGGTGTGGTGTCTCCTGGGTTTAGCCATGATGGGCTAGAAGAGGCACAGAAGGGCCTGGAGGGCCTGTGGCCACCCCCCCACCTTGAATAATCTGACAAAGAAAGATGTGACCACAGAGGATACACAGCCACTTGTCTCACTGCTGAGACCAAGCCAACTCTGGTCTCAGGGGAAGGTCCAGACCTGCAGCTCTAGCGTGAATTAATCTGGTGAGTTGCTGACAAGGGTTGGAGACTCTGAAAACAGTAAGGGGCAGCTCTGGCTCAGAGCTGCAGGCTGTCTAGAGACATTGTCACTAACTGGAGACATTGTCACTAAGTTAGAGACATTGTCACTAACTGGAGCTTTCAGTGCTTTGGAGAAGTTACTCGACACCTAAAGTGTCCCGTCTCCTGGGAGATGGGGGAGATGGTTCCCCCATCCCTATGGCTTTGCACACGCTGTCAGCCTGCCCACCTTTCTGCCTTTCTCGGGCTTAGCCAGACTTCAAGGATTCTATTAAACGAAAGAAAGAAAGAAAGAAAGAAAGAAAGAAAGAAAGAAAGAAAGAAAGAAAGAAAGAGCATGTCATCTCTGAGTGGTGACTCTGCCCCAGTGCTAGGATGCCTGGTATGCCATCACTTTATTTTTTAAAGACACAGTTGACTGACTAGATAGGATAAAAAGTATCTCAGTTTTATTGGAGTTTCCCACCACACCCATTAGACAAAGTCCCCAGTGATTAATCCAGTATCATATAGCCCTTTGTCCTCATGGGGTGCTGCTGAGATGGTCCTTGTCCAAGCCCATGTGGTCCTTTGATAGCAGGTCAGAGGCATAGCAGTCTCTGAAGAAGTTGAGGGCTCCAGAGGGCAGGACACAGACTCCCCTCAGAACACCCCTGTGTCATTCTCCTCTCAGGGTGAGCAACCCCCACTGAGTGGGGTAAGAGCTAAGGCTGGAACACCCTGCAGCCTGAAAGGGCCACCCCCGTCCTGGTCTCAACCAATCTTCATACCTGATTCCCTGGATCCTTCCGCTTCTACCTCTCCAAAAACTTTCTGGTAAATCCTCCTGTTCTGGTGAATCTCCAGTGACTGTCATTCAGTAAGTCTTTGCAAATACTCCTGAGGACGGAGTGGGGGGCAGGAGAGACAGCATGAGTCAGCCTTCTCTTCTCTACTCCCCCAGCTGTGCTCTCATCTGACAGCCACCATACAGAACTTTATGGTTATTGCTTGTTACCTTTTCAAATTCAATGTCTAATCTGCCTGACTAGATTAAGAATTTCTGTAGGCAGGGACCACACTTCAAAGCCTTCATGTCCCTATGCCACTAGGCTAACAGTGATTCCTTTGATTGACAGATGAAGAAAAGCAGTTGGCTAGATTTTTTGTTTTATTTTATTTAGCCCATTCTACTCTTTCTCTCTTTGCTGAAACTATCAGAAGTCAAATTTTCTTGTAAGGCCTTTTTCGTTTGTTTAGGTTTTTTGTCATTTTTTAAAATTTCACTTTTTAATTGACAATAATCAATGCACATATTGTATATCACATGGGGTACATAGTGATGTTTTAATAATATAATGTACAGTGATCAGATTAGTGAATCAATGTACTCATCAGCTCAAACATGGATCACTTCTTTGTGTTTGGAACATTCAATGTCTTCCTTTTAGATGTTAGAAACGATATAATATATGATCATTAACTATAGTCTACCCTTAGAGGTGTAGAGCACCAGTTAACACCACTCTGCACACACCCAACTTCACCCAATGAGAATTTTTAAAGGAAAAGACATTGATTCATTCTGTTCTCATAGTGCTAAATAAATAAATAATGCTATTTATTTTTTAGGACCTGGTTCAAACAAGTTCCTTTAGAAACCTTTCTCTTATTTATATAATATGCGTAAGACATCTTTTCTATGAATCCCCAAAATACTTTAGGCCTTTTTTCTTTCTACCCTTCCCGGACATTGAAGAGGCAGGAGTGAAGTGGCCCAGAGCCTGGTATCTAGAGCCGAATCTCGGGAGTTCTAAACCTGGCTGTGATCCTCCCCAGGTGAAGATGTCGGGCAGGTCTCCTCATCTGGAAAATAGTGATTGCAATTATGGTACAAATAGCACCTCTCTCATGTGAGAATTATATGAGTTTATACTCAGACAAAGTAGGTATTCAATATGCCTTAACTATTAATAGATGCTGATTTTATTAATGGTATTTTATTGTTAACTTACACATTCCTAATCACAATAGTAAAATGATAACTTGGAATAAATAGAATGAAAAGAGATGTATACCAATAAAATAAAATTTAAAAATAATCCTCCGACAGAACTAAACTGATGTGTTTCTTAGACAAGGCCCTTTAATGGCCTATGTTAAAGAAGAAAATTATCGGAAGCTAGAATATCAATTTTTGCAGAGAGCTTCTAAAGTGCCTGCCTGTTGAAAACAATTTGCTCTCTCCAGGATTCCAGACATTATTAATCTGCTTTAAGCAATGCATGCCAGATATATGCACACATTTTAAAAGCCAAATAAATAAGGGTGGTGTTGTCCATTTAACAAAAGAAGTCACTGTAAATGTGCCCAGTTACATAATGTCTAACGGATGATAAATACTAACTTGGCCCAAATCAATGAGATTTTCCAACTTTGTGATCATTTATCTCAATATACCTAACGTAAATGACCTAGAACACTTCCAGGAACTGTGCTGTGCTTATATTTTGCTTTTCAGAAGGTGCTAGAGCTATGGCTTAGTTTGGGTTTTCTTGGAAACAAACTTTCAGATGGAGATGAGATTGCAGGGTTTCCTGGGGGGTGCTCTGAGGAACCCCTGTGGGGAAACGAGGGCGTGGGACTGAGCAGAAGGAGGCCGACCACAATGAAGATGCAACAGAGGCGTCTTTTGATCCCAAAAGAAGCTCTGGAACTTGGATGGCCTTTTGGAGGTGCCCAAAACCAAGGCAAAGGTCTGAGCCGCGGCACAACCACCGCCAGCCCTGGAGATGCCCCTGCTCCGCCCCCCACACTCCGAACAGCCCGGGGAGGGAGGAGCTCGGCTTTGAGCCTGCAGCAGCCGCCGCTCTAGGAAGCTGAGGGAATGGACGTCTAGATCCTGAAGGTGGCACGGGCATCACAACCCTCCTGCTACACCACACAAAAGAGACAAGTCTTCCAGCTTGACGTCGACGTCCTGGTTCACACAGCAGGGGACCTGGGCTTGTCACAGGTGCTCCCCAGATGGCGGCGCGCTGATAAACCCATTCTGGGTTGAGAACATTGTACACTGAAGATACATTTAACGAGCCTACCTATGGTAAATGTGCTCAGAACACTTAGATTAGCCCACAATGGCCTCATCACCATCCAGCACAAAGCCTATTTTACAATCAAGTGCTGAGTGTCACATGTGAATTCTGTACTGAAAGTGAAGAACAGAAAGGTCACCCAGGAACTCAAAGTGCAGTTGCTACTGAATGTGAAATCGCTTTCATACCATTGTGAAGTTGAGAACTCCAGAGTCAAACTATCATAAGTTGGGATCATCTGCAGTGGGTCCTAACTTCAGGGCTGAACAGGTCCCCTATAAAGTAATGGCGCAGGATTCTGACATAGAATTGGAGATGCTGTATGAGAAGTAGCCCAAGTGGAATGAGAGAGACACCCAGGTCCCTTTTAAGTTGGACATGGGCCCCTTATCAAGGCTTATACCGCTGTCATGAAGCAGGTTCCTAACCCTGGTGAGTTTTTTCTGTTAGAGTCAAAAGAATCCCCATCCATCCCTTGCTAAAAGAATTTATCTTGCTTCTTCCTGCACAAGGAAAGGGGAGTCAATCTGGCAGTTATATGGACATAGGATTTCCTCCCTTGCCATCTACTTTATCCTGAAAATGAGAGAACGGAAGGATTGGGCCTCCACATTGGAACTTGGGCAACTCTTCCTCCCCTAAACAGAGCACTTGTTTCAAATCTGACTAAAACCCAGGAGTAAACAGTGCATATTAATTGATAGATGCATTTAGGTGAGTCCCTAGATTGATTTTTTTTCTGAGTAAGCCAATAAAGTGAGTAAACTTTGCATTATTTATGTCCAATGCTACACTTAAGTCAACAGAACTGGTGAGCTGTCTGTCTCGTCAGGGAAGGGATCAGGCTTATTTGGGAGAGATCAGGGTTTTTTTATATAACATCAGATTTTATACTCCAAGTCTTCCAAAACTTAACAGAAGGGTCAATTATCTTTTTGCTTGCACAGTCAATAGTCATATGTACAAGGAAAAACAGTCCATCTGGAACCATAGAAGGAAGACAATAGACCGAAAGGAAACCACGTGTATTTTTAACTATCAGATGAGTTCATTCTTCCCATGAGGATAATTATCATTAATGATTTTAATTAAGGAGTCATGTGAGGTATTTATCTTGAGAAGTGCAGATCCACATGGTTCACACTATTGAATTTGCACCCCGATAATGTTGAATCTCCTTGGTACTACATGCTAAGGTTGGGAAGCCTGGCTACATATTTTACAGTAACACTGGCCAGGTTTAGCCTGGCATTTAACTAATTGTGCAGCTAGAATTATTCTTGTTCATTCGAGGTTTCCAGGTTGGAATTTGTAAGATAAATGAGTCTGTTGCATCTATTCTCTAGCAGTAAGTGGTAATTGGGGCATTTAATCAAAAAACTGACTTGAAGGACTCCAGCCTGATTAAATGCTATTAGCATGAAAGAAGCTTCAACTCCTAGTTCATCTCATTCATATGCTACATTAACACCAGAAATCCAAATCAAACCCAAGTTTAGCTTGTAAGGAATATTTTACAAATAAATGGTGTGAACTGAAAATAAAATTTCAAGCCCTCTCCTAACCAAATGGACCCCTTTTGGCCAAGGGGATCCCAGAAACACCTTAAAACTGAATTCCCAGCCATGATGGAAGGGAGAGAAAAGTCCAGTTTGCATGTCTACAATCTCCTTTCATAATGTTTACTTGACTGTCCCGAATCAGTATAAAGTCGTGTTTCCATGTGTCTTTTCTTTGAAGCACACGTGCCTACTGGTGGAATGTCCGTCCAGCAGGTTACTATACTCCATGAGAAATACAGCTTAAATATTTTGTTTTTAGTTAACAATGGGTACTTACATAAATGCTTTGAGAAAATTTAATAGATCTAGAAGCTAATCTACAAAATATTCAGGTCAGGAATATTTATTCGGCATGTATTTATTGTTCATCTACTTGGTGCAAGGAGAGCTCATTGGTATTAAACATGAATAACAAATATACCTGTTGAAGGCAAAAAGTCTACTTTACTTCAAACAAAGGACAAATCAAGATAAGTAAGACCCTCCAGTTCTTTTCTGGAAAAGAGATAACCACTAGCTTCATGATCCATTCAACAAAGATGTGATGGACATGTCAGGCTTTGTCTTTTGCACAAAAATAATCAAGATTCTACACCTATTAGCAGAATTCAGTAGTTTAAGCCTCATTGTGTATTAGAATCACCTGGAATATTTTCAAAACCATAAATATTCCTGAACCACATCTTAGACTTGTGATCTGAGACTTGTGATCTCAGAATATCTGAGCACAGAACCTTGCATTAGTTTTAAAGCAGCTTAGGTAATTTTAATGTGTTAAGAAATGCCAACAGAAGCAAATAATTTTTTTTTTAGCTTCAAGAGCACAGATAGTGTTGTAATAAGAAGATGGCAGATCCTAACAGCCTGTGAGGCCATGGGAAATATACTTGTGGGGATAAAAATGTGAAATGGAGGCTGGTAGCACAGGACCCAAGAACCATCCTCTGGCTGTCTGAGCCTGGCCCTTCACTGGCCCCTCCACCCATGAATGCACAGCCTCGCTTGCCTCCTACTCGTGAATGACCCCCTTACTTCCAGAAGAGACAACTGACAGAGAGCGGCCTCTGCCTCACACCCACTCTTCAATCAAGCATGTGTCCTGTGCTGTCCTGAGGCCTTTCGCCTCTGCAGAGCAGGATGACACCGTGAAAGAAGGGTGGGTGGGGATGGAGCTAGACAACCTCCTATCCTTCACTGCCTCCCAGCACAGCACCAAGGCAAAACTTCAGTCAGTTATCCAGGTGCTTTGATTGGTTGTTCACTCTTGGCCTCCTTCAGGGCTTCCACCTGGCCCACACAAAGCTGATGCCCTTAGGGTTCTACTCTCAGCACTTGGCTTTTCTTGCCCAGCAGGCTTAGAGCCATCCCTGAGAGGTCACACCCCTTCTCTTGGTCTCAACTACTATTTAAATTAATATCTATAGCTAACATCACTCCCCTGAATTTTAAATTTATAGATCCAACTGTCTACCAGGTGGCCACACCTAGGTAATCCCAGCAATGTCAAGTGGAAACATCACCAGTGCTATGCCTACCTCTCTTCCTCTGCCTCCAGTCCCTTGGAACACCACTGTCATCTGCTCAACACTAAGGCTGAATCTTGGATGGCATACAGGGTTCCTTTTCTTGCCGCAGGCCCCAAACTGTCTGTTTTGTCTCTCAAATCTTTCTCATCCTTGCTATCCTCTCCAGTCCTGCTACACTGACCTAGTTGGAGGTCCCTTCATTTCTCACCTAGATTTCTGAAACAACTTCCCAGTTTATTTCCCTAGGTCCAGTCCTCAACTCCTCAAATCCAACCTCCTATAGTTGGCGATGACAGCATTGAACACAAACATGACTGTGGGGGCTCCCTGCTAAGACTTGTTCCCTAGCTCTTCAACACCCACTGCAGTGGCCTTAAGCTCCCACCATACCAGAATCTATGCAGAGGCTATTATGGGATGTGTCTTAGGAGCTTTAAAACCGTCAATCCCCAAGCCACACTGCAGACCAGTTGGATACCTTTAGAATTTGGGAGTTGATGTTGTTTTAAAGCTCCTTAGTTGATTCTATTAGGTAGCTAGTGCATATTAGGCCAGATTCTGTTCTGGTTTCCTCACAATATGTAGTTGCACAACAACTTAGTGACTTAAAACAGCCATTATTTTATCATATTTCACAATTTTGTGGATCATAAAATTCAGATAGGGCTTACTGCAGCAATTCTTCTGCTGTATGTCCCCTACAGTTACTTTCTGATTTTTTTTTTTGAGACAGAGTCTTACTCTGTCACCCTGGGTAGAGTGCTGTGACATCACAGCTCACAGCAACTTCAAACTCCTGGGCTCAAGTGATCCTCCTGCCTCAGCATCCCAAATAGCTGGGACTATAGGCACCTGCCACAACACCCAGCTAGTTTTCTTATTTTTAGAAGAGTGGGGGTCTCACACTCACTCAGGCTGGTCTTGAATCCCTGAGTTCTAGTTTCCTGTGCCTTATTCTCCACTCTCACTTTTCTCTCTGCCTATCCTGGACACTGACAAAGTACAGCTAGTGAAACAAAAGTGAACACCAAGAGGAAAGACCCCAAATCAACAGCGGCACTAGCATCGTGCTGGCGAGCTGCAGGCAGCTTCAGGCAGCTGATACATGTGTTTGTAGACCATGAAGGAGGAAAAGGGGAAGGAGTTTTTTAAAGTATGTATTTGAAGAAAATGACCAATTTTTTCCAACTTTGTCACAAATTGTTACTTTACAGCTTCAAAAAGCTCAATGAACACCTCTCTCTCTCTCTCTCTCTCTCTCATACACACACACACACACACACACACACACACACACAAGGAAAATTACGCCAAGGATATTATAATCAAAGTACTTAAAACTACCAATAAGCAAAAAGTCTTAGAAGCAAATAGAGAATAGAGACACTATTTTCAGAAGAAAAATAAAGATTAAAAATGACAGCAGATTCAATCACTAGAAACAATGCAAGCCAGAAAACAGTGGAACAACATCTTGGAAGAACTAAATGTGAAAAACTAAATCTAGAGTTCTATAGCTGGAAAAATGTTTATAAAAACCAAGACTTCCAAACATGCAAAAGCTAAAAGATGTCATTGGCAGCAAACATGCATTTCTCAGATGTTGACAGAAACCCTTTAGGCAAAAGGAAACCAACATCTGAACCCGCAGAGATCGGAATCTACAAAAGTACACGGCACCCCTGTAAATACAACAAACACTACAACCGAAACAGTAATAACGTATTATGAGGTTTATAACATATGCAGAACTAAAATGTATGAGAACAGCACACAAAGGCTCAGAGGAGAGGACTGGAGTTCAGAAGTGGGGTGAGATCCCTGCAGTGCACATAGAAGGCAGGCTGCCATCAGTTTAAGGTACATTCTGTCCCCCCGAAGCAATCACTAACCTGAAAAAATGGATGGTTACAACTGACAAGCCCATACCCAGAGAGGAAGAGAAGGGGAAGGAGGACCAGGAGGTGGAATGAGAGACTGCAGATACTGGAAAGGAAGAGGCCAAACTGTCTTTATTTGACAACGACATGATTGTGCATGGGGAAAAAGTTCTGTAAAATCCGCAAAAAACTCAGTTGGCATAAGATGAGTTTAAATGTCTTTAAATCAGTTATATGAGTTCAGACAATTAAGTTTGACAGTTCATCCTAGAAAAAGTGCTGCTACAAACCCCTTCCCTTCCTGCTGGGAAGTTATGCACTGACACCAGCACCTAATCTACCCTTCAAAGCACTTTTTCTAGGATAAATTCTCAAACTTAATTTTCATATCACATGTGATGACAGCTCTGATGGCCATTCCAGGAAAAGGGTTCCAAAATCACTTTGAAGGAAGAAAAAAGTCACATAAGAGGATTTCACACTCACCCAACTTGCAAGAATCAAAAGGTTTTGTTTGTTTGTTTTTTCGAAACAGAGTCTCATTATGTTGCCTTGGGTAGAGTGACGTGGTGTCACAGCTCATAACAACCTCAAACTCTTGGGTTTAAGTGATTCTTTTGACTCAGCCTCCCTAGTAGCTGGAACTACAGGTGCCCATCACAACGCCCGGCTACCTTTTGGTTGAAGTTGTCATTGTTGTTTAGCAGGCCCAGGCCAGGCTCAAACCCGCCAGCTTCAGTGTATGTGGCTGGCACCCTACTCACTGAAGTACGGGCACCAAGCCAGAATCAAAAGGCTTAACATTAATTCTTATTAAGGATATGATTGTACATTGCAGATGGGAACATAAGATTTGTATGATTTCTTTGGAAAGCAATTTGACAATATCAAGTTGAAGGTGAACAGAGGACATATCTTTACCGTTTTCAGGTAATGACCTTAGAAAAACTCTTACAGGTGCGCATTCTAAGATGTCTAGAAGGACATTTGTTAAGCAATTGGCAACAAGCTGAATGTCCATCAGTAAGGGAACAGCAAGTACAAATGCACCTACACATACATCTCAGTGTGTTTAGATACATGATGTATGTCATATAATGAAGTATAGTGAAGCCTGGTGTTTTGTTTTGTTTTTTTCTGACTTTAGAAAGAAAAATCACCTGAGTAGCTGTGGGTGGGTCTTAGGTTCCTACCTTTTCAAGAAGCTTCTCTGGGACACTGCTGCTACACCACAAATCATATTATGTGTAGAAAACCATACTTTATGTACTTAACTAGATCTGTATGTATCAACATAGATTTTTTTAAAAAAAAGGAAAAAATCATGTTGCCAAGATACCTGTACAGCATTATAGCTGTGGCATAAAAGTTTAAAAACACAAAGTAATGTGTTACACTGTTCACAGGGATGGGTGTGTGAAGCAAAAGACTGGAGAACATGGGCATGGAGCCTAAACAGCAGGAAAGACCGGCAGAGGGAGGGAGGCCAGGAAAATGGAATTGGAGAGGGTGCCATGCGCTTGTGCTGCAGCCATGATGTTCTATCCTATAGAACAGAATATTAAAAATAAAAAAATTTTTAAAAACCTGGAAGTGAAATCTAAAAGTGTAACATTTGTTCCTCCTGTTGGACATATGCATATTTTAAGCTTATATAAACAAATACAAAAGGAAATTAATACTCAAATTGAACCTATTACATATTTCAAGTTCCATAATAAAATAACCATGCCATTCCCCTGGGGAAGGGCTCAATGACAACGCAGACTTTACCTTAGAAATGAAAGCAATGTAACCTAAACATTTGCACCCTCATATCAAACTGAAATTTAGAAAAAGAAAAAAATAATAGTGGTGCTAGAAGTCCACACACTCAGGGCTGAGTGTCTGTGTTGCCACTGGACCTTGAAGACAGTCTCACTAATGCCCCATGAAAGGTCATGAATCATCTCGGCAGACACCATAACATAGGACACTGCCACTTCTTTGGCCTCATTCTTCCTCAGCAAATGCCACTTTGTAATGACACATTTTTCACCAGCTAGTGCCCACGTGTACTAGATGTTTACAGACATGCATGTAGGTGGCTGAGGCAACGTGGTATTCTGAATGCAGGTGGCAAGGCTACGCCTAGAATGTAGTGTGGAGAAGACTATAGCCATGTGATTTTAAAGCTTGAGAGACTTTGGCACCTATGCTGTGACAACACAGCCCAGCCTCACCCCTGCAGCTCTTTCAGAAGCAGGTAGAGGAAGGCCCCAGCACAATCTAAGGAATTAGGACAGTCACTTAGTCCGTGCAGCTATTGTTGCAACCCCTGAAGTCTCCTAACATTCAGGCTATTTCTTACCCCCAAAGAATGAAGAAAGACCCAACTGTCCCAGGAGCCTCAAGCCATTAGAAGAATTCTTCCTTCACCATCAGATTAAATCAAGCCCTGCCCAATTGGTGAGATACTTCAGTCCTGTTGTTCTATATGAATCCAACACCATCCTCCCTTGGTCATAAAAAGACAATAGGTGGCACTGAATGTGCTTGTCTCTGCTGTGTACCCCTGTGCCTTAATCACACTGAAAGATGAAGTTAGGTTCAAAGCCACCCCACCCGCCCTACAGTGCTGGTGAGTGAGCATCTGTGTGTCATCCAGCCTTGGTGGCCAGTGTCAAGCTGGAATTTGCAGCCTGGGCCCCAGGAAGCCTAAGGATATCAGAACCCACTACATTCATTGTTGGGGACACTGGAATGATGCCAGTAGGCCCTGAAGCCAGAGATCTTGTCAGCACTCTGGAAAAGAGAAGAATGCATGTCTTTACTTAGTTCAGGCAGGAAGGCAGGGAAAGAAAAGGACAGGCTGTTAGGAAAGCTCACTGAGACCCAGATTGCTGGAGCTGAATATACAGCTCATTCTGTTTCACACAACTAGATCCTTTCTCTGCAGTGACAAGTGCCATTTCCTATACTCAATCAGGATGATTTCGGTATCACTTGCCCAACCATTTGCGAGGCCATCTCCCTGTTCTGACTCCCTGGGCCAGACTCCTCATTGACTGTGACAATATCTCTAAGGGCTTGACCATCCTCCGGCTCCAGCTAACGCCAGTGCAGACATGGGTGTGTGGGTGTGCACCCTACTGGGGGCAAGATTCAAGTCCTCTCTCTTCCACAGAAGACACTAACCCCTCTTTAAACTAGGGGGTGGGAAACCGGATGCCAAGGGGCAGAGGCTCAGCCCAAGCCCTCTGTGGACTGTGTTGCATGGGGAGGAGACACTACTTCTTGTTTTTCCATGGGTGGACCCTGTCTTGCATGGCAAGGACACACTACCTCTTGTTTTTCTGTGGGGAAACCCTGTTTTGTGTGGGAACAACAAACTACCTCTTGTTTTTCTTTTGGAGGGACCCTGTGTTGTGTGGGTAGAACACATTACCCCTTGTTTTTCTATGGGGGACCCTGTGTTGTGTGGGGAGGACACCCTACCCCTTGTTTTTCTGTGGGGGGACCTTCTGTTGTGTGGGGAAGACACACTACCTCTTGTTACTCTGTAGGTGGAAATTGTGTTGCTTGGGGAGGACACCCTACCCCTTGTTTTTCTGTGGGGGGACCTTCTGCTGTGTGGGGAGGACACACTACCTCTTTTTTTTCTGTAGGGGGACGCGTTGTTACATGGGGAAAACACACTACCTCTTCTTTTCTGTGCGGGGACCCTGTGTTTTATGGGGAGGACTCACTACCCCTTGTTTTTCTGTAGGGGGACTCTGTGTTGCATGGGGAGGACACATTACCCCTTGTTTTTCTGTGGGGGCAACTCTGTGTTGCATGGCGAAACTGTGAGTTGCATGGGGAGGACACATTACCCCTTGTTTTTCTGTGGGGGGACTCTGTGTTGCATGGGGAGGACACATTACCCCTTGTTTTTCTGTGGGGGGAATTCTGTGTTGCATGGGGAGGACACATTACCCCTTGTTTTTCTGTGGGGGGACTCTGTGTTGCATGGGGAGGACACATTACCCCTTGTTTTCTGTGGGGGGACTCTGTGTTGCATGGGGAGGACACATTACCCCTTGTTTTCCTGTGGGGGGAACTCTGTGTTGTTTGAAGATGACACACTACCCTTTGCTTTTCTGTGGGGAGACCCTAGGTTACGTGGCGAGGACACATTACCACTTGTTTTTCTGTGGGGGGAATCCTGTGCTGTGTGGGGAGGACATACCACCTCTTGTTTTTCTGTAAGGGACCTTGTGTTCTGTGGGTAGGACACACTGCCCCATGTTTTTCTGTGGTGGAACCCTGTGTTGTGTGGGGAAGATACACTACTCCCTGTTTCTCTGTGGGGGGACCCTGTGTTGCATAGGGAGGACACACTTCCTCTTTTTTCTATGGGGGGACCCTAGCTGTGTGCGGAGGACACACTACCTCTTGTTTCCTGGGGGAGACCCTGTGCTCTGTGGGGATGACAAACTACCTCTTGTTTTCTTGTGTGGGGCAAGCCAGTGTTGCATGGGGAGGACACACTACCCTTTTTTTTTTTTCTGTGGCAGGACCCAGTGCTGTGTGGAGAGTATAAACTACCTGTTGTTTTCTTGTGCGGGGCAACCCTGTGTTGTGTGACAAGGATACACTACCTCTTTTTGCCTGTGGGGGTCCCTGTGCTGGGTGGGGAGAACTCACTATTCCTTGTTTTTCTGTGTGGGTCCTTGTCTTCCATGGGTAGGACAAACTACCCATTGTTTTTCTGTTGGGGGACCCTGTGTTGTTTGGGGAGGACACATTACCCTTTTTTTTTCCTGTGGAGGGACCCTGTGTTGTGTGGTGAGGACGTACTACCCCTTGTTTTTCTGTGGGGGGACCCTGCGTTGTGTGGTGAGGACACACTACCTCTTGTTTTTCTGTTCAGGGATCCTATGTTGGTGTGGGGTGGAGAAACTACTTCTTGTTTTCTTCCGTGGGGCATCCCTGTGTTGCATGGGAAGGACACATTACCCCTTGTTTTTCTGTGGGTGGACTCTGTGTTGCATGGGGAGGACACACTACCTCTTTTTCTTCTGTGGGCGGACCCTGTACTGTGTGGGAGAACACACTACCCATTGTTTTTCTGTGTGGGAACCCTGTGTTGTGTGGAGAGGACACTCTACCCCTCGTTTTTCTGTAGGGGGACCCTGTGCTGTGTGGGAGGACACACTACCTATTGTTTTTCTGTGGCAGGACCCTGTGTTGGGTGGGGAGAGCACACTACCCTTTGTTTTCTGTGGGGGGACCCTGTGTTCTGTGGGGAGGACACACTACCTCTTTTTCTTCTCTGGGGAGACCCTGTGCTGCATGTGGAAGACACACTACCCCTGTTTTTCTGGGGAAGGCCTGCATTGCATGAGGAGGACACACTACCTCTTGTTTATCTTCCCTTGCTTCCCTTTGACTGTCACAAGAGTACTGTGAACTGGATATCATACAGGTATTTCAATCGATGCGCAATGAATTATACGTGAAGCAGTAGTTTAGAGAAGAAAGAAGTTAGTTGGAGAAAGTAAGATGAGCTAATTTTGACAGAGAAATATTTAGAGGGTAATTGTGGAAAAGTGAAATATTAAGTTCTAAGTCTACGGAAGGGACAGGTATCCCAAGCAAAGAATACAAAGCCGGGGTGAGCTTGATGCTAAGGTGGCTAGAGGGTGAGGAGTGGAGCTTGTGATGGTTCTGCACATGGAGAGAGGGCGAGGAGAGGAGCCTGTGATGGTTCTGCACAGAGAGGGCAAGGAGAGGAGCTTGTGATGGTTCTGCACACGGGGAGAGGACGAGGAGAGGAGCCTGTGATGGTTCTGCACAGAGAGGGCAAGGAGAGGAGCTTGTGATAGTTCCGCACATGGGGAGAGGGCGAGGAGAGGGGCTTGTGGTGGTTCCACACATGGGGAGAGGGCGAGGAGAGGAGCTTGTGGTGGCTCCGCACATGGGGAGAGGGCGAGGAGAGGAGCCTGTGATGGTTCCACACATGGGGAGAGGGCGAGGAGAGGAGCTTGTGATGGTTTTGCACATAGGGAGAGGGTGAGGAGAGGAGCCTGTGATGGGTGTGAACATGGGGATAGGGGGAGGAGAGGAGCTTGTGATTTTCAGACGTGAACATGTGGTCTCCCCTGTCTCGAGACGTGCAGAGTCAGGCTGGGGAGAGAAGGTAGGCTATTGAGTTAGAACACAAAAATATGCCTAGTTTCAAAATGTCATGGACAGGTGACCGGTTCAAGAGGGTAAGAGGAGAGAACAAATTAGGGAAAAATAGGTTAAAAGTTACTGCAGTGACCCAAGCAAGAGAGGCCTAATTTTAAGAGAGTAGAGAAGAAAGGCCAAATCTGAGGGATTTCACAATTGCAGCCCTTAGTTGTAGATGGAAGATAATGAGAGCATGAGGGTCTCAGGGCTGTAGACAGACCAGGGGAAAGGAGCCCCATTTTGGAAGAAAAGGCAAATGCCCTTTGGGACTTGTTGAATTCAAAGTGACAGAAGAGTTTTCAATCCAATCATAGATAAATTTTTAAAGAAAATATCTACTAATTATCAAGTTGGATTTCAACTCTCAAGAAGTGCAATTTAAGATTGAGTTGTTATAATTTAAAGTAATCCTGTTTTCTCTGGGATTTTCCACAGGTGGATGCAGTGAAATGGACTCAGAAATTAGAAATAAGTGAACAGTCACCAGAACTGCATTCTGCACTGTTGGCCAACAGTGGTGAAGGGCGTGAGGTGGGAAGACAGCGTGCTGCTCACTTCACGTCCAATCACAGCCACACCATAATCAGCAGTTGGACACCACACTTAGGAAGAGACCAAGTTTATGAGGACTCCAGGGCTTTGGATATTATTTCAGTAAAAATAGGATTTAACCAAAAATTCCAAAATACTGATGGGGAAACTTGGGCTAAAAGTCTGAGTTGATTCTGGAGTATAATACAGAAAGCAGTGTTCCTGGAACACTCTGACCTGCTAAGCACCTTCGGGTTTTAGTCACCTGAAGCTAATCTCGGAGCCCTAGAAATTTAAATGGCAGTACAGTGAAGGAGAACCATTTGGAATATGAGAAAACACCAGGCACCTCTGGGTGACGCCAGGGGCGGACACGAGCCTCGGGCATGTCTACACACCGTGGCCAGAATAAAACCCTGCTGCAAGAGAGGCCAGCAGGAAAGTCTAATGTTCAATTTAAAATCACTTGAGGTTTTATGTTAAAAATGCCTTCTCTTTAGAGTAGGCAAAATTTTCTAAGACAGGCCTTAAAATGTATGAGTCCTAAAAGAATAAAATGTTAATTTTGACTTCATAAAGACAAAAAAGTTTTGCTCATCAAATGACTGCAGTAAGGAAATGCATTGACCAGCCAACGAGGAGAAAATGTTTACAAAACATGTTTGATACAGTGCTTTTACCCTGAATATGTAGAGAGGAATTTTGCTGGAGAGTGAGGTTACTCGGGATGCTGCAAATCCAGATGAAGAGCTTGACATCGTTCATTGTCTCTTCTTGATCAGAGAAATCGTGTGATACAGGGAAGTTCGTAATGAGTGTGGTGGTGGCATGGGAGGTACAGAAACTGGGAAGTCATTGAAGACTCTCAAAACAGAAATCGATTCTTGCTATCTTAAACATAGAAGAAATTTTTCAAATGGGTTATTTCCAACATTTCAGGAAATAATCAGAAATGAAAGGGGTAGCCAGAGCCATGGTCAAGTTATTCCCACTTTGCTGGTCCATTTGGGACACCTGTAGCACAGCTGTTGACTGCTGGGCACTGTAGCTGTCCTAGTATAGAGAACCTCCTGTGGGACACTGAAGACACTCACCGGTACTGTTGCTGCTGCTGTGGCAGGCTACTCTCAATTGTCTGGCCCTGTGTGTCCACACCGAGATTTCCTATGCAGACTGGTACTTCTATTAGGTGCCTGAGCTCCAGCTGCAAGAGAGGCTGGGAAACAAACAGGTTAGCTGCCCTTCTGGGCTTCCACAGCAGATAGTGGCTCTGCCTCCCATCAAGACTCACACGATAGGCTGCCATGGCTCTCGCCTATAATCCTAGCACTCTGGGAGTTGAGATGGGTAGATTGCTTGAGCTCAGAAATTTAAAACCAGCCCAAGCAAGAATGAGACCCCTGTGTCTACTGAAAACAGCAAAATTAGCCAGGAATTGTGGTGGCTGCCTGTAGTCCCAGCTACTCAGGAGGCTGAGGCAGGAGGATCTTTAAGCCCAGGAGTTTGAGTTTGCTATGAGCTGTGACGCCATGGCACTCTAGACTGGGCAACGAAATGAGACTATCTCAAAAGAAAAGAAAAGGATTCACACAATATACAACTCTGCACAGGAAGATGCATTGGTTCAGCTCAGCTCAGCCGAGTGTAAGCTCCATTCAGGCTTAGGTAGAGAGTGGGCTGCGGCACAGAGAAGAGCTGAGAGAACGAATGTGAGGGACTAGTGTGACTGTCTTGGAGGGGTGGCTTCTGTCCTGGAAGTGAGGAAGAGAGGTGGGTACTGCGGACAGATATGAGAACTGAGAGAAGAGAAAACTGGAGTGGATCGTGGTATCCCAGCAATGGGGACAGAGGGCTTCACGGTTTTGCAGTTAGTGGCCATTGGAAGGTAACCCCTTCAGCTCATCCTAATCTATTATCTGTAAAGGCTGTTCATGTCATGTGTCACTGTGGTCTGATATCTCCTTCAGCATGTCCTAATCTTCGAGATTATCTGTAAAGACTGTTGTGTGTCACTACACATGAGGGCAGGGTGTATCTTTCTGGCTTGTTTATATATCCCAGTGTCTTGTACAGAGCTTGGCATATATACACTGTAACTGCTCAGTCATTATTTCCTTTATGAATGAATTACTCAGGAGTCAGGGTCCTGGGTTCAACTTCTAATCCTGCTTGTACTGACTCTGAGACCTTGGAAGGACTGTTTTCTTGTTCACCTTGATTTCTTCATCTGCAAGGTGAAGATTTGGTGGTTCTGAAATGTTATGTGCAAATAGTATTAAAGTCTGTTTGTAAGAAAAATTCTGATTCTTACTTGTAAGTTAGAATAAGATCCCCCCTCAACAGTTCAAGCATATAATGAGGAGAGGCACACTGATGAGGTGAGCTGGGAGGAGGCTTACTCTGCTGTGTTTGGAGGTCTCCTGCATTCTGTAGGCGGTGTCAGTTCTTGGGAAACTCAAACTTGGGCAAATTATTGAGAATAGGGTGGGTCTAGGCTGCCATCTATTAAGGACAATGGAAAAGATGTTACAGAGCCAACTAGTTAGGAAAGCAAGAAAAGAAGATGCTAATATTTACAGATATTCTGCATTGCCTATATGGGAATTGAATCTTTCTGAAAGGTGAGTAATGTAGGCTAAAGTATCTCTCAAATTCATGTCTAGCCTAACAAGATTCTAAAAGCCATGTACAACCACATTTTGATCTCTCTGCATATTTCTTTACATCAAATTCTGCATTCTACAACTGTAAAGCCAGCTTTTAGAAAGATGTTCTAGTTCAGCGGTTCTCATCCTGTAAGCCATGATCCCTTTTTAACAATGAAAATATATTGCAGCATTAGGAAGGTTGGGAACCACTGTTCTAGTTGAAGATACAGACGGAGCACATGGGGAATTGGGATACATTTCTGCCCCTGTCATGACCGAGAGGAAATACCCAATGATAATATTTTAAACTCAGACAGAGGCTTTTTGTGTTGTTCATTTTGTGTTGCTCTAACAGAATACTGCAAACTGGGTAATTTATAAAGAAAAGACATTTATGACTCTGGAGGCTGGGAAGTCTAAGATTGAGGGATCTGCGGTCCCACATCATCACTTGGCAGAGGGGCACAGACTTGAACACCTCAGAAAGCAAGAGTGTGGGGGCTGAACTCACACCTACAGAGTCCAGGAGACCTCCAAACATACTGCCTGGCATTACTGCATTCCCAGGGCACAGCCTTCAGGACATAATAACCTCTTATTAAGGCCCACCTCCTCACACCGTTTCATTAGGGATTAAATTCTTAACACATTACAACTTTGGGGGATGCATTCAAACCACAGCAGTTTGGGGCACTTTTGCCAATGTTTTTCATAAAACGTTTGTCTAAAAGAGCAACTGAGACCCGACCTCTCTGCTCTGTGTCTCATTCTGTTTCAGGACATTTATCATTCTCTGCTCTGCTTTAATCTTACGGGGATTTCATTGAAAACCAATGTGAGAGCAGCAGTCATGGCATTACAAACGGGCTCCTGATAACATCACACTGTGCAGAAAGCAGACGTGAGGTGAGAACAGGCCACAGGGGCAACGGGAAGGGCTGCTGGCTGCCGAGAGCTGATGTGACATCCAGGTCAGCAGTGCAGGCTTGGAGGCCAGCGTCCACTCAGAGTGGGGACTGACCTAGGAAGCTCGCTGGGGCTGTTGCCCAGAGGAATCCATGCCGTTTGCAGTGAGAGGAAGAACAGGCCAGCCCAGAGGCTCTGCTCCAGGCCTCAGCCTGCATGTGCCCTTGGGGTACAGCACAGCTCCTCTTGGCTCAGCACCCCCAGAGCCATGGTAGAGACTCCAGTTCAAGATGCTCACAGCCGCCACTTCCTGGTCCTCATCACTTATAGAACTCTCCTCTCCCAGCAGGACTCAAGCACAGAGGCAGACACAGGCTGCTACGATAAAACAACAGCAACTTGTTGATTCTGGACCTAGCCAGGAGCATGATGAGTGCTCTGTACATGTTTCCTGCTTAATCTGCAGCGTAGTTTCGTGACATAGAAGCCTTATTTTCCAGGTTATGAAAGCAACGTTCTGAGCACTTACATACCACATGAGTTCACAGTCCACACCTGTGGGCTCCACTATATGACTTCACAGTCCACACCTTTTTTTCTTTTTTTTTTTTTTTGAGACAGAGTCGCATTTTGTTGCCCTCAACAGAGTGCTATGGCATCCTAGTTCACAGTTACCTCAACCTCCTCAGTTCAAGCAATCCTCCTGCCTCAGCCTCAGGAGTAGCTGGGTCTACAGGTACCTAACATCACACATGGCTGGTCTGGAACTCCTGAGCTCAAGGGATCCACCCACCTCAGTTTCCTAGAGTGCTGGGATTACAGGTAAGAGCCACCATGCCCAGCTCACAGTCCACACCTTAACCATGTGATCAAAGTACACACACCAGCTGAGGCACTTAACATGTCAAGTACTTACTCACAGGTGGACTAATGGTGTGTAGCCTTGATAGAGCCGTTGGTCGACACAGTGAAGAGGAGATGCTAGTCTTTGTCTTTACATAAGTTACATTGCCATGTCTTTTCACAAAGATTCTCCATTTAATTTTAGAGCTTCTGAAATACTGAAAAAAAAATAAGGAAATTATTTCTTCAAGATCAAAGATTGATTAGACATACGAATAAAATCAGACCTGTTAAGTTTTCCTCTATAGGAAAACCTTTGTTGCTTCTGTAACTGGTGTTTAGGGGCTTATCAAGCAGTGATATGGAAGTGCTGAGGTGTGAGGCATGATTTAGAAAGATCTGTAGTCTGGGAGCTAAAGAGATCTGAGCCTTAGGCCAGCTCTGCCTCCACAGAGACCACACCCTGGGACTTTGAGTAAAGCTCTTAGAACTAGGGCTCAGGTTTCTTATCCAAAAAATTGAGTTGTGATTACATCAGTGGTTCTTCCTTCAAATCACCTGGAGAACTGCAAAACATGGAAATAAATGCCCCAGTCACCCACCCTGATGATTCTTAATGAATTTGTCTAGGGTGGGGCCTGAACACTCAATTTTTTTAAGTTCCCCAGGTGATGCTAATGTATAGTCAGGTTGAGGCAGGGGTCCTCAAACTTTTTAAACAGAGGGCCAGTTCACTGTCCTCAGACCACTGGAGGGCCAGACTGTGGGCCCTGGGATGAGTCAGCTGCTAAGCAGGACAGGCAGTGGCAGCAAAAACACATAGCAGGCTGGATAAATGTCCTGGTGGGCCGCAGTTTGAGGACACCTGGCTATTGAGAAATGGCATCCAGTGCTCTCATTTTTCTGATAGACTTAAAATTTTATGAATCTGTGTCTAGGAGTCACCCAGGAAATAGTAATTACTTATGGAATTTTAGTGTAGTTATGGTCTCATAATCAAAAATACAGAAGGTTAAATGAATATATACATATAAATACAAAATTTTTATGAACAATGTCAATTCTAATCATCATTTCTGGTCTAATCCATGGCCCAGAAAATGTCTGTATTAGGTAGTCTTTTTATTCTCCCCAAACTGACATGAAGAATTTTGCTGAAGTCCCTAAGATATTCTCGTTTGATGGAAGCCTGCTGTGGCATGCTATGAAGTGCAAAGTTAAGAGAAGGGCCTGAGCTGGAAAGCACTTAACAGTGAAAGCTGTGATGGAGCCTTCAGTACAGTAGACCCTCCATAGCTAACCACCTCCCTGCACTGACCTCCTCCTTCAGTTGACGTAATTGGCATAGACTGGATGCACACCATCTGTCCCCGTCAGTACAGCAGACGTAGTTCCTGACGTTGACCACCTCCACATGCTGACCATTTTGTTACAGTACCTTGGGTGGTCAACTTACAGAGGTTCTACTTGCTTTCTAAGTATATGACTCAAAATCTTTCTTGGTGACTCACTCTTTGAAAGAGTGTGGTGAGCTCAGGAACTGAAAGTTAGACCAGACAAATCCATAAAGGCAGGAAACAGGTGAGTAGCTTTCCAGAGAAGTTGTGAGGACACAGTCAGTGATCACTAATGAGGACAGGCTTTTTCTTCAGGGTGATGACAAAATGTTCTAGAACTGTAGTGATAGTTGCCCAACTCTGCAAATGTACTAAAAACCACTGAATTGTGCGCTTAATTTTTTTTTTTTTTGCAGTTTTTGGCCGGGGCTGGGTTTGAACCCACCACCTCCAGCATATGGGGCTGGCACCCTACTCCTTTGAGCCACAGGCATCACCCTGAGTTGTGCACTTTAAATGGGTGAACTGTGTGATATGTGAATTTTAACTCTATAAAGTTGTTATTTTTTTAAACTAAACATCAGAATATTTGGAGCCTAATGAGTGTTGGGAGAGAGAATGAGATGAAGTTGAAATTCCCAAGTAGGTCCAAATCAGTTGGAGCCTGTGGGCAAAGCAAAGTTTTATTCTAAATGCAAGAGAAGCCATGACACCAACTGCTGTGTGGATTTGGAGTGGAGCATGAAGGCAAGGGTGGAAGGAGAGGGAGAAGCTAGGAAAATATCACAATAACCTAGGTGAGAGGATGGTCGAGACCAGGTGGAGGAACTGGATAAAGTTAGGGTTCAAAATACATTTTGGAGGGTTTAATTGACAGGGGTCAGTGAAAAATTGAATATGGAGTATGAGGGAAATGGCCCCCCAAGGAGAATGCCTTCTGGCTTGTGTTCCTACCAACTGCAGCTTCTGGGCTTTGCGGCAGGAAACACACAACCAGAGGCTGTGGCCCTGCCAAGCCAGGCCTTCCCTGAGGAACACTGTCTAGGGCAGACTGTGAAGGTAAAGATGCCTCCACAGCTGCAGGCGTCACTGAGGCCCACACATAGCCCTGACTTCTCCCATGGGGGGTTGCTGCAAGAGCCCAAGACCCCAGTAGCCCTGGCTGTGTCCTAGAAACTGTAGTCTCTTTGTTTCACTTAAGTTGTGTCAGAAAGAGATATTGACTGGGTAAAGGGAACAGGATAGAGCTCTCAGTAAACAGGCATCTGAATTTCTCTCACTTCCTCTGGAATCTGTCTGCTTTTTCATCGCAGCACTACAGTCCCATCTGGCAAGGCTGGAGTAGCAGCCTACCCCAGAACACCCCGCTGCTTGACTGCTGAGGAATACTGAGATACTGAACTCTAGTCCGAGACTCTGCCACTGTGTGTGGACAGTGCTTATGGCCATTTGCTGGCCTGGGGTCAGAGAACACTCATGGGACAGCCTGTTGCCACCTGCAGATCCTCTGAGTCTGGAACCTGATGCTTGGCCTGCAGCTCTCAGACCAAGAGTCTCTCTTTTCTCACCCCTGCGTGCACCTCCGTCCCCATCTCTCCCACCTGTCTCTTCACGAAGCAGAGTATAGGGCACCAAATGGTGTGAGAGCACTTCCGCCTCCTCACCTAACTACTGTGTTATCTTCACCAAGATACTTAACTTGTGTGAGCCTTGATTTTCACATACTCTGGTTAACCAAGAGCTACAAATGAAACCTGGATAGAAATAAACGTGGACACACTAGAATTCCAGCTCCACCTGGTGCCTTTGCTTATGCAATGGCTCACTCCACACCTGTTCTATGTCAGGTTCCTCTGGTAGAGGCGACACTGTGATGAACAAAACATGGAACTCCCTTGAAGTGTGTGGTTTTTCTAACTTTGAAAACATCATGGTGCAGTGTATATACAGGAAAGTGCCAGACACCAAGTGCATAGCTTGGAGAGATTTTGCGTCTGTGTATACTAAATACCCACCACCCAAATAGCACTTCCAAGATCCCAGGAGGCTTGTCATGCTTCTGCCAGATCAGTGCCACCCCTGATCAGCGCTAACTGCTGTCCTGCCTCCAATTACTGTAGACTAGTTTTGCCTCTAGGTTTGCACACAAATAAAATCATTTAGTAGATGCTCTTTTGAGTTGTTCTTTTGTATTTGGCTTCTTTTGCTAAAGAAAAATGTTGATGAGAATCACACCTGTTGTTGCATAAATTACTAGTCCATTTTTTTTATTACTATATAATATCTCATGGAATGAATACATCATTTATCTATTCTACTGTTAACAGATAATTGGTTTGTTTTCATCTAAGCTTTTATAAATAAAGTGGATATGAGCATTTTATATCTGTCTTTGGTGGACATATGTGCTCATCTCCCATATATGATATATATAGATATTCAGTTATTAAGTATGAAATGTCTGATTTTCTTAAGAATTAAATTAGATAGTTGATATCTCTGACATTTCACCTCCACAATTCCAGGGTTGTGTGTGTGTGTGTGTGATGGTACATCCTCATTCTCTCAAATGCATATTTTAGGTTGTGATTACCTTTCACTGTTTTTAGAACAATTTTTGTAAAACCATGGATAAGTCAAAAATTTTTACTATTCTTGAATATGAGTTCCATCATGTGAGCAACACAAACAGCTCACAGTATCAATGGAGTGTTTGGGAAGGACGTGACTAATAAATGAATGAAGGGATAATATGTCAATGGTTTGAGAAGTCCTGTTCTGGTGATCTTAATCTTGAAAACGCACCTGTGGGTGAGCTGAGGCGAATGCGGGTGACGATGACCTGAAAGCTATAGCGGAAGCAAATCCATCTCAACCTACCCAGCAAAAATTAGCAAGGTTTGATGTCACTATTCCAACAGTATTGGACCATTGGAAATAAACTGGCGAGGGGAAGAAGCTGGTGAGATGGGTTCTACACAAATTGAACAAGGTCTCAACAGAGAAATTCTCTTAAAGCTTGCCTTTCTTTGCTGTCATGACATAAAGGTGAACCACATTTCTATACTGTGTCGCTACATGCGATGAAAAATGGATCCTTTCTGACATTTTTGTGGTTGGATAAAGTTGGATAAAGATGAAGTGTGGAAACAGTCCAAAACTGAACATTCATCCAAAAAAGCTAATGGTGTCTATTTGGTGGTCCAGCGATGGTACTGTCCACTACACCTGAAGCCTGGTCTGTGGATTACAGTGGATGTCCACTGCAGCCAAGTGGACCACATGGTGCTGTGATGAAGCCGCTGAGACTGGTCAGTAACGACAGGCCAATTCTCCGGCAAGACAGCGCTCAACCACAATCACTCAGACAATGCTGCTCCAACTACAGAAGCTGGACTTGCACGCACTCTGCCGTCCGCCCCAGCACCAGACCTCACACCCACTGAGTGTCCTTCCAGGCTTTGGACCACTTCTTGCAAGGATAAGTATTCAGTCCCCACCAAGCTGTGGAAAACACCTTTTGTGATTTCATTGCCACTCGCACTCCAGGCTTCT
>CAUYTI010111898.1:0-35507 GCA_963575145.1 Galago senegalensis | reverse complement strand
AGCATCCCCTTCTCTTTGCATCCATGCCAACGTCTGTAGTTTTGGGATTTTGTGAAATAGGCTAATCCTACTGGAGTTAGATGATATCTCAAAGTGGTTTTGATTTGCATTTCTCTGATGATTAAGGATGATGAGCATTTTCTCATGTGTTTATACGACATGCACCTGTCTTCTTCAGAGAAGTTTCTGTTCAAGTCTCTTGCCCACATAGAAATGGGGTTATTTGTTCTTTTCTTATTGATTAGCTGTGGATTCTAGTTATCAGACTTTTGTCAGAAGCATAACCTGCAAAAATCTTCTCCCATTCTGAAGGTTGTCTGTTTGCTTTACTTACTGTGCTCTTGGCTCTCCAAATCTTTTTAGTTTGATCTGATCACAGTAATGTATTTTGGGGGTTGCTTCAATTACGTGGGGGTTCCTCCTCATAAAGTATTCTCCCAGGCCAATTTCTTCAAGTGTTTTCCCTGCACTCTATTCTACTATTTTTATAGTTCCATGTCTTAAGTTTAAATCTTTTATCCACTGAGAATCAATTTTTGTTAATGGTGAAAGGTGAGGGTCCAGGTTCAGTCTTCTACAGGTTGCCATCCAGTTCACCCAGAACCATTTGTTAAATAAGGGGTCTTTCCCCCACTGAATATTTTTGATAGGCTTGTTGAATATCAAATGGCAATAAGTAGCTGGGTTCATCCCTTGGTTTTCTATTCTGTTCCATACCTCTACCACTCTGTTTTTAGGCCAGTACCATACTGTTTTGATCACCATAGATTTATAGTATAGCCTGAAATCTGGTAAAGTGATTCCTCCTGATTTATTCTTATTTCTGAATAATGCATTTGCTATTTGAGGTTTTTTCTGATTCCATATGAAATGAAGTACCATTTTTTCAAATTCTTTAAAGAATTACAACATTGCTTTTATAGGGATTACATTAAATCTGTACATTGCTTTGGGTAGTATGGACATTTTAACAATGTTGATTATTCCCAGCCATGAGCATGGTATGTTTTTCCATTTGTTAATATCTTCAGCTATTTCTTTTCTCAGAGTTTCATAGTTCTATTTATAGAGATCTTTCATGTCCTTTCTTAGTTAAATTCCCAGATATTTTATCTTCTTTGGCACTACTGTCAAAGGAATAGAGTCCTTGATTGTATTTTCAGCTTAACTATTGTTGGCATATATAAAAGCTACTGACTTGTAAGTATTGATTTTGTATCCTAAAATGCTGCTGTATTCCTTGATCCCTTGTAAGAGTTTTGAAGTTGAGTCCCTGAGATTTTCCAGGTATAAGATTATATCAGTGAAGAGTAAGAGTTTGATCTCCTCTAACACTATTTCGATACCCCTGATGGTCTTCTCTTGCCTGATTACAATGGCTTAGACTTCCATTACTATCTTGAATAGCAGTGGAGATAGTGGGCATCCTTGCCTGGTTCCTGATCTGAGTGAAATAGTTTTCAGTTTTACTGCATTCAATATGATAACTGTGGGTTTGCTTTCTGTTTATGAAATTTCCCTTATATGCATATTTTCTTAATTGTTCTGGTCATGAAAGGATGCTGGATATTATCAAAGGCTTTTTCTGCATCAATTGAGAGAATCATATGGTCTTTGTTTTTTATTTTATTGATGTAATGTATTATATTTATATTTGTGTATGTTGAACCAACCCTATAACCCTAGGATAAAGCCAACTTGATAATGGTGTATAATTTTTTTGATGTGTTGTTGTATTGTGTTTGCTAAGATCTTATTGAATATTTTTGCATCGATATTCATTAATGATATTGGTCTATAATTTTCTTTCTTTGTTGGATCCCTTCCTGGTTTGGGTATCAGAGTGATAGTTGCTACATAGAATGTGTTGGCTAGTTTTCCATGTTTTGTCATGCTTTGGAAAACATTGTATAATATAGGTACTAGTTGCTCTTGAAAGGATTGATAAAATTTGGATGTGAAGCCATTTGGTCCTGGACTTTTCTTTTTTTGGAGATTTTGTATTGTTGATGCTATTTCAGTGGTTGATATAGGTCTATTTAAAATTTCTAAGTCTTTCTGGTTGAGTCTAGGAAGGTAGTGTGATTCCAGGTATTGGACCATTTCCTTCAGATTGTCATCTTTCTGGGAATAGAGATTTTTATAGTAATCATTGAGGATTTTTTGAATTGCTAAAGTGTCTGTTGTTATTTCTCCTTTATCATTTCTGATTGATGATATTAGAGATTTTACTTTTCTATTTCTGGTTAGGTTGGCCAAAGGTTTATCAATTTTGTTAATCTTTTCAAAATACCATCTTTTTGTTTTATTGATCTCTGAATGATTCTTTTGTTTTCAATTTCATTTAATTCTGCCCTAATTTTAGTTATTTCTTTTATTTTGCTGGGTTTGGGGCTAGAATGTTCTTTCTTTTCCAGTTGCTTGAGATGAACCATTAAGTTGTTGGCTTCTTCTCTTTCTGTTTTCTTAATGAAAGGTTCCAATGTTATAAATTTCCCTCTTAGGACTGCCTTTGCAGTATCCCACACATTTTGATAATTTGTGTCTTCATTACCATCTTGTTCCAAAAATCTGGTGATTTCCTTCTAAATCTTGTCTTTGACCCGGCTATAGTTCAGCCCAAGATTATTTAGTTTCCATAACTTTGTTTGAGTATGAGGATTTCTGTTGCTATTGAATTCAACTTTTATTCCATGGTGGTCTGAGAAGATACAAGGAATAATTTCTATTATTTTAAATTTTCTGAGGTTATACTTGTATCCTAGGATATGATCTGTTTTGGAGGATGACCCATGGGCTGATGAGAAGAATGTATATTCAGTTTTATTAGGGTGAAATGTTCTGTAGAAGTCTGTAAAGTCCATTTGTTCTAGGGTCAGGTTTAAGTCTAATATTTCTTAGTTTAATTTCTTCTTGGAGAATCTATACAAAACTGTCAAAGGGGTGTTAAAATCTCCAACTATTATAGTGCAGGAAGATATCAAATTGTTCATATCCATTAGGCTCTGCTTTGTGAATTGAGGAGCATTCTGGTAGGGTGCACAAATGTTCATTATCAAAATCTCTTCCTGTTGGGTGTTTCCCCTGACAAATATGTAGTGACCTTCCTTATCTTTCTTTATCTTTGTTGGTTTAAATCCAATTGTATCTGCTACTAAGATTGCAACCCCTGCTTTTTCTGGTTTCCATTTGCCTGTATTATACAAGTTCATTCCTTCACCCTAAGTCTATTTTTATTCTTTAAGGTAAGGTGAGATTCTTGTATATAGCAGATATCCAGTCTGAGTTTATGTATCAAATCAGCCAGTCTGTGCCTCTTTAGAGGATACACTATCCTGGGCTGGAAGTTGTTTTGTTTTAGGAGACTGAAGGTCAATGACCATCTTCTTCTGGCTTGAAATATTTTAGCTGAGATATCTATAATCATTCTGATATTTCTCCCTTTGTAGGTGTTGCTTTTCTTATCTCTAGCTGCTTACAGAATTTTCTCCATCTTTGCTTTGGCAAAGTTAATCACAATGTATCTAGGAGATGCTTTATTTGGATTGAGTCTTGCTGGGGTTCTCAAACTATCTGCTATCTGACATTCTATATCTCTTGCAATGCTTGGGAAATTCTCCTCCAAAATCTCTTGGAATAGAGCATCTATACGTTTAGGACCATCCTTTTCTCCTTCAAGAATTCCTATAAGACAAATGTTTGATCTTTTGGAGTGATCCCACAACTCTCTCAGGGAATGATGAGTATTTGCTCTCCATTTGTCTGCCTCTTTGAGTGTTTGGGAATGTTGAAAAGCTTTGTCTTCAGTTTCAGAGATCCTTTCTTTTGTCTGGTCAACTCTATTACTGAGGAATTCTACTGTATTTTGAAGTTCCTCATCTAACTTTTTCATTTCCTTGAGTTCTATCTCTTCTCTCATTATGTCCATATCTTGGTAACTTGGGATTTGAATTCTTTAATTTCTTGAGACAACTTTAGAACTACTCTTTGGAATTCAATTTCTATCTTGTCTTCGATTCTATTTATCTTTTTTGCCATCCATATTCTGAATTTGATTTCAGACATTGCTGCCATTTGTCTATGCATGGCATCTTCAGTTGTATCTCCTTTGTCATTTCTTGGTGAGAGGAGGTTGATCTACTCTGGTTATTCATGTTGCCAGTGTTCTTCAGTTGGGTCTGCACCATGTTTATTTTCCACCGTTTGGTTATTAGAACTGGTAGGGTGAGATTGAATTCGGGTTCCCAGGTAGTAGAGATAGACCTTTACCAAAGCTCTAGGCTTTGTAATTATGGCTTATCTCTTACAACCTTACAAAGGCCCATTTCAGAGTTTTGGCCAGAGACTCTGAGGACCTACTTGCTGAGATAGTGCAAGCTAGCTCTGTTTTGATATCAGCCAACCTCTACCCTATCCTAAGAAGCCCTGAGATTAGGTTTAAATCTTGACTGTGAAGAGATACAAAGAGCTGCAGTGCCTAGTACCCATCTTCCAGTTCCTTTCCACTACATAACTTCAACAGTCAGTCTCAGAATGTCCCCAAGTGAACAGCCCCAGACACAGTTTCCAATTAAATTGGGTCAGGCAATGCAAACCCTGCTGAACAGAGAGGGGTTCAAGGGTCTCCAATAGCACAATTGGAGCCAGGGATCCACACTCCTGTTCACCAGACTCCATCCACACTGTTGTTCATGTCTCTGCTCACAGTCCAAGTTGGAGCCAGGGGCCACGGCCCCACCCACTGGTCTCAGTCCACACCCAGCTAGCTTCTGATTGCCAGACCAGTGGAGTCAGGGGATGATGCCCCCACCTGGCAGTCTCAGTCCACTGCCTGGCAAGCCTCTGTTCACAAGCTCTATTGGAGTCAGGGCACCAGCCCCACCCTCTGTTCTCAGTTCACACTCAACTGGCCTCTGCTTACCAGACCAGTTTGAGTTAGGTGACTATGCCCCTATCTGCCAATCTCAGTCCACTGCCTGGCAAGCCTCTGTTTGCAGGCTCTGTTAGATTCAGGGTACTGCACCTGAACTCAGGGCACTCCACCCGCAGGTCTCAGTCCTCACCTGGTAAGCCTCTGCTCACAAGCCCTACTGGAGACAGGGGACCACGCCCTGGCCTTCAGGTGTTGGTTCACACCCAACAAGCCACTGCTGGAGGGTTCTTTTGGTACATCGTACTGCGCCCTGGCTCTCAAGTCTCAGTTCATGCCTAGCAAGCCTCTGCTCACAGGCCCAGCAGGGGCTGGGGAACAGCCCTGTCTACCGAATTCAGTCCACACAGGGCAACCACTCTCCAGAGCTTGGGGTTCTGCACCCCATCCCACCAGACACAGCCCAAAACAAGGGTCAACACCACCACTGGCTAGGCATAGTCATAATCAGGAGACTACTCCTCCTCCCACTAAGTGTCCTTTCTTCCCACACTCTCTTTCTTCCCCATTAGTCTCAGATGCTGTCCTGATGATTGGCAGTCCACACTATGCCCAGATCTCTCAGGACAAGACCAAACACTCTGTGCTCTGCAGGGGGAAGAATGTCAAACGACCATGAGAGGGGGAAGGGTGGACTAGGAGTTTGGACTTGTGGGGGAAAATATCTGTTCAATTTTATGCCTGGTGGGGTGGTGTCTAGGTTCACAAGTGGGACCTACCTGGTGAAAGAGACCTGGAGTTTAGTGGCTCTCTCCAACAAAGTAAAATGAGAGGTCTTTTGTTTCCTGCTCATTTGTACATAGCCTGCAGCAGGCCTTCTGCTTGGGAGAGTGGCTCCCATCCTCTCTTGTTGATAGGCTTTGTACCTGAAATTTGTTTTCTTGAATGCTCTTCCTTAGAGTTACAGCTTGCCGAATTTCTTTCTTGGCTCAGCTCCCTGCCTTTGGCTTCATAGAGTCTGATTCCATCCAATTTTTTTTCCTCAGCTCAGGAGCTTCTGCAGAGGATTGCTACCAGTCGACCATCTTCCCAGAATTCCTATACTTATATTATTATAATTTCTTTTTTTATTGCATTTTGAAACTTACAAAATTGTTATTGGCAAACTGTGCACATTCTTATTGAGCCCATGATTTACATTGACATAATTTCAGTGATTTGTGATTGAAAATAATATTTACTGTTGACTATCAGTAAATTTAATCAATATATTTTTATCCCTATTTTGCTTTATAGAATATGGCTGATGACTTTTATCATATGCTTTCCTAGAAGAAATGCTACCTCCTATGTGAAAGTATTTTTATATTGTACTTTCATAAAGCCTATTAGTTTATATTTTATTTAGACTTTTTGCATGTATGTTTACAAATAGTAGTCTTGATTTGTGTTATCTGATATTTGTTTACTTTTAAAATAGCTTTATTGAGATACAAGCTATAGACTATAAAATTCACCCATTGTAAGTATACAATTCAATGACTTTTAGTAAATTTACAGTTATAAAACCTTCAGCACAATCTAGTCTCAAAACATTTCTATTACCTGGAAAAGATCTTTTCTGTCCTTATGCAGCCTATTTTTGTTCCCACCCCCAATCCCAGGCAACCATCAATTTGTTTTCTGTATCTATAGAAACAGAACATTTTATATAAATAAATCATACAATATATGTTCTGTGTCTTACCTCTTTTACTTAATACAATGTTTGTGAGGTCATGCATTTTGTTGTGTGTACCACTATTTCATTCCTATTTACTGCTGAGTTTATATTCTTTCTAAAATGTACAACCTTGAACTTTAGAATTAAAGTTCAGAAAACTTTTAAAACTATTTAGGAAAAGTTTTCATCTTTGTAATCTTTTTGGTGATGTGTAATAGTTTTATAATGTTAGGAATATTTTTTTTCCCTGAAGATGAGACAGAATTTTGCTATAAACCCATTAGTGACTTTTTTAGTGTGAAAATTCTTATCTAATTCTTTTTTATAATAATTTGACCAATATAAGTTTTTGCTTTATTTGAGATCAATTTTAATAATATATTTTGGTAGCAAATAATTCATTTTTTCTAGGATTTCAAATGTTAGTTATGCATTCACTTATCCTTTAAATCTTTTCTTTACCAGAGAGGTTGTGCTTATTTCCTCATCATTAAATTTGAATTGTATGTCTTAGTTTTCTTCTCCTTCACACTCTTAGCTATTTTATTTTCTATAACCTTTTCCACTCTCCTTTTATTTCACTTGTTTCTTCCTCATCTTTTTTGTTTTGATCCTTATTTTTCTGCAGATGTGCCTTTGCTAAAATTATGAGATAAGTAATATCTTCTCATTTAGTTTTTAATCATCTTTGTAAATTCATCAACAAATAAATTACACACAAGTCCAAGTTTTATGCTATTTGTTAAATATCCTTTTCATAGTGTTCTGGATAGTTTGCACCATTTTTATTGCTCTGGTTTAAGAAATCTCTCTTAGTCTGTTTCTCAATTTATAAGTGAGTGAGATTGTCATAGGCATAAAGGTTCTTGCTAATGTCGCAGAAGGGAATTTCAGGATGAGAACACAACCGGGTGATAGCTGCAAGTTTAATAAGTGAAAGCCGACAGAATAAGGAAAGGCTTGCACAGAAGCCAGAATTCTCTCCCGAGAAAGGAGGTGGGCGGGTTGGAAAAGAGCAACCCGAACCATTGCTGTTTGTGTTTGTTGAAGTCAAAGAAATCTGAATGGTCAGTGCTCATTCCGTTCTAAGTCAAGGTCCCCTGTTTTTCCCCATTGTGGGGTCAAAGCCACAATGTTAGTTTATCACAGTTGTGAGATCGGGGAAAAGTCACTTTGTACCTGTGCAACACTGGAAAATTAACAGTGCTTTTCTTCTGAGTTCTGTTTCTTCAAGGGCTGTGAATTCCAACCGGTTGACCCACTTTCCCTCCCGCCTCTCTTGCTCATACCTACCTAACCAAGTGCATCCTCCAACAAGATTATTCTAATCATTTCTTTAATGTTACATTTAATTTTACAGATTTTTAATTAAAGTAAATTATTAAGATACTATCATATCTTCTTCATATCATGTTCAAATAAATTTATGGAAATGTTTTATGGACTTATAAAAATGCAATTCATTTATTTCAGACTGTATACAAGTCTTTATTTTTAAATAAAATCATTAATTGTATTTTTACATTCTTTGATATCCTTATTTTTATCTACTAGATTTAATTTCAAAATAAGTATAGTGAAATATTTCACTTTATGGGATGCTTATCAAATTCTTCTTGACAGTCTAATAAATTTAAATATGTAACACGTTATTTAGTGTATACAGCTTTTTGATAAAAGTATCTTTAACTATTATTGCTATTTTATGCCCCTCTGGTGTTTTTAATCTTAAATTTGTTCCACCTTGATTAAATTGGTTTTGCCATGTGTTAGTTTTGTTCTTATTTGTTTAATATCTCTTTTCTTCTCTCATTTCTTAACATTAAAAAAATCTTAAATGAGTCTATTTTGAATAAATAGCACATTTACCTAATTTTTAACCCTATAAATTTCTTGCTTCTAATACAAGAATTTGAGTCATTCCCCTATCCATATATGAGTACAAGTTATTCCTTTTATCTTTATATCTGTTACCTAATGCCTTTAGTGTTTTCCTTTTTCTTTTCCAGTTTATCAGTTTTCCCAAGTTGGTATTTACTCCATTTCTTTACTTTTCTAATTTAGAAGTTTCTGGTATACTTTTGGTACTGGGCCTGACTACTTTACCTTTGCAAAGTCTCATAATCAGATCCTATCTACTTAACTAATATGATTCCATCTTTTTCCCATAGCAAATATTCTGTTAACTAATCCTATTCCCTTATCTTTATGTGAGATAAAGTTGTGGAATACTTTCATTACTTACTTTCTTCTTTCTTATCACTCTTTAGCCCCTAGGCAGACGATATCTTTAAAATCTTTCTTTTCCCCTCTCTCCCAACTACCACCCAAGTCTGGTTACACAGTGTTAATTAAGTATATTCAGATGTAAGCTATTGTAATTTTCCTTCCAGAAGCAGATGCTGCTTCTGTTTTAATAAACCCTATTAGTGTTCTATTTCATGTTACCAGGGAGCCTGTCATGATCCATTTAGATTTATGTGTGTAAACCAGGGTTCATTGCTTACCACATGTGCCTCTCCCCCTCCATTTGCCTACCTTGAGATCTCTATTGTGAAGGATGGCTCTGTTGGAGTTACTTCTTCCTGAACACATTCTTCAAGTGGAGTAAGCGAGTGTCCCACTCTCTGAATCCTGGTGTCTTGCAACCAGATTTCTTTTAGTTCTGACAGACTAAAGATACAATAATAACGTGACCAGGATCGGGATAGTTCAGTCTCAGCCCTTTCTCTCCGCAGTCTTCAATGCCATCCCACCGTAATCCAGCTTCCAGCCTTGCAAACAGTAAGAACACTGATTGTCTGATTCTATTTCCTTTCTGGGTGTTATGCACTAAATTGTATCCTACTCAATATGAATATGTTGAGGCCAAATCTCAGTGTGATGCATTTAAAGTTAGAGCCTTTAAGGAAGTTGTTGAGATTAGATGAGGACTGATGGGTGGTGGTTATAATCAGACAGGACTGATAAGACAAGGAAAAGACAGCAAACATCCCTCTCTCTCTGCTTATGCACCAAGAGGAAGGTCGTGTGAGCAAACGGTGAGCAGGCAGCTGCTTACAAGCCAGGAAGAGGGGCATGATGAGAAACTAACTCTGCTGATACCTTCATCTTGAACTTCTAGCCACGAGAACTGTGAGAAATTTCTATAGTTCGAGCCCCCCACCCCGTGTGACATTCTGGTAGAGCAGCCACAGAAGAGTAATGCAAGCAGCCTTTCCTTTTCACCTAAAAGTTTGTAAGACTGACTCTTTAGCACGGGAGCTTTAGAATTTTCTCAGGATGAGTGTAAGTTATGTGTGTCTTTTCTCATCACTTCTGACTGAAACTTGTGTTATTTTAATTTGCAGATGCATCCCCTACTCACAGGCATCGGGGAAATTTTCTCATGTCCACTTATTACCTCTCTTGTATTTTTCCTTTTTATCCTGAAATCCTGTTATTTTCGCTTTTGGTCTCTGAGATTTATTCTCCAAATCGCTTATCTGTGAACTGGCACTTTCCATCACTGTGAGATTTGCAGTGTTTCTTGTACCCGGTACTCCATTCCTGGCAATGAATTTGGGTCTCAGTGGTGACTATCTGACTATCCCCTCCATCAGTTTATTTATTGCTTTTTGTTTGTTGGTTGGTTTACTTCAGATCATGGCATAGAAGATCTAGGCGTGTTGTCTGAATATTATACTAGAATTTTTCTTTTCTAGTATTTGTTTTATTCAATACATTCAAACATATCTGACAATTGTCTTTCTCCATTAAAGAGACAATCAATGTAATAATATCTCTATATTCTTGATTCAAAATAATTTACGTCATAACTAAGGTTCAGGAAATCTATAGATAGGCATAGAGTAATTGGTAAAGAAAACTAACCTAATCATTACCCTCTCTGAGCTTAAATTATAATAGTGTAGACAGTTACCATACAAGCTCATACCTGATTGCCTGAAAACAAATTTTAAGGTATGTTATAAAAGAAAATAAAAGAACACCACAAAAGAAAATAACAGAATGGGTGATGATGTAGTAATTACTATAAATAATATGATTGCAAACACTTCCCTAGAAGTCAAATTTAAGCAGAGAATGCAGGATGAGTAGGGCAGGCCAAGATGTAAGTGTTCTGGACCAAAGGCATACTTAATTTCAAGTGTCTTAATAGATTACAGCTAATATAATAAACAACTAAGAGGCAGTAGCTTTTTTTTTTGTTTTATGACCTACAGGGTTTTTCCAGCTCTAAAATTCTGTGGAGTGATCTGCATGTCCCTTTCATAACTTAGACCCACTCAACTACATAAGAAACCGTGAGCACAAATAATTGTGCCCTAACTTGAAGGGAGTGGAAGTTTAAAGTTCAAGTTGCTAAGAGTAGACTAAATTATCCGAATAAAATACCTGATGGTTTATTGATGGCAGCTCTGCCATAGAACTGTATGTGTACTTTTTAAAAACCTCAAAAATGGAATTGAGATGTATTTTTGTGGGCTATTCACATAACCTAACATCAATATAAGTTGGCTACTTGACAGATTCAGAGCATCAGAAGGAACATTAGTGGGCAACTCATTCAATCATAGAACAAAGCATCATATTCACTTCATTGTGACATAGTTTAACTTGCCATTTCTTATACCATTCCACCCAAGCATCTCCTAAGGTAATTAATAATTATTGACCATGAACTTAGTGACCTGTGTACATGTTTCATGTCTCTCACTAAGCTGAGGTATGTTTGAGTCAAATGCTATGTGATGAAGCAATCAGTATTTGACTCTTGTTAAGTACAGAAGAGTGAATAAATAGTTCTGTAGTTGAATGGATGGAAGAGTAAATGAACCAATAAATTAATTACTGAGTACATCAACAACTTTCCTGCTTTTCCCTTTCCATTCCCCCTCACTAGGTTTAAAAGTGAAGAAAAAAACTAATGTGCAGTCATGTAAGTAGGTATCCCAAGAGTTGCTTATGTTTCCCAGCAAGATGTCATTGTAATATCACTGATACCATTTCTAATCACCCTACTATTAAATAATTAGTTTAGCTAGGTCAATCTGATTATGCTAGTTTGGAGAGTTGCACAAATAATGAAACATTATGTATACATGTATATATAATGTATGTGTAGATTGTTATTTTTTTATATGTGAAGTATCTACATTTGTTGTAAATTCTGTAATTATTTTCTGGAATTTATAGTTCATTGATCCATCTTAAACAACTAGTTCACGGAAGAAATAGCGTAGGGGACTCTTTCCAGCATCACTGGAGAAGGGACTATTGAAGACCCAGTGCCTGTTTTCCTTTCCCCCACCCCTCCGACACCTGAGTACCCTCAAATCCCAGCACAGTCTCTCCTAAGGCATGTTTGTCAGTGTGTTTACAGAGGTTACAGAGGTTCTAATTAATTCTTCGTAATTGCAGAGTATTTTCTGCGCCTTGTTTCTACTGCTGTCCCAGCCTGGGAAACAAGACATCCCACCTCTGGAGGCTGGCCTGGTAAAAGCCTATTAATAAATAATTTAGTCTGGAGTCTCCTGCAGTGGTGAGTCATGACTGGAGAGTTCATGGAAGCCATCTCCATGGCAACTCATCAACAGGAACTGAACTGCTCTATTTCTCTTGTTGTGTGTGTGGAAAGAGTGGAGGCAAAGGCATACATGGAAAACATGTTTGGGGGGGGTGTATTTTTGTATTTATTTATTTTTGGTTTTGAAAAAGAAAATTTGTCATTAAATTCAGAATTCAAGAAAGTCCATGTTTATGGCAAAGGGAATGTGATCTGCAGTCAGGTGCAAACCGCCTAGGAAAGCCTCTCTCCCTCATCCTGAGCTCATCTGCTCTCTGCCAGATCTGCCTCTGCCTCCCACCCAGCCCCACCACATGGGTGTGCTATTCTCTGCCACAAACTCCTTACCAGGTGCCTCTGGCTCTTCACTCCCTTGTCTGCTCCTCCTCTGTGCACTTGCTCGGCAGTGCAAACCAATTTTATGCAACATGGAAAGAACATGAGTTCTGGCGTAAGGTGGGTCGGAGCTCCATCCCGAGCCTCTTCTTTCTCCTCACTAGCTATGTCACTTAGGAAAGTGACCGGCCTCCCTCTCCACCTGTTTCCTTGACCATGAGATGGAAAAGGCCATCTTCTTGCAGGATTGCAGTGAAGTTGAAAGGTGGCAGCATAAAAGTAGGGGTTAAGAGCATAGATATTTCATCAGATTGTCTAGATTTGAATATTCTCTTTTACTCACTGTTTCTTTTAGGGCAAGCTACTTCATTTGTCCAAGTCTCAGTTACTTGTCTGAAAAGCTGATAAAACAATCATAGATACATTTATTAGTAACAGTCATTAACAGGATGTATGGAGCAGGCTTTGACAAAATGTAAGCACTTAATATATGTCTGTTACAATTATTAGAGGGGGTGGCGTTATAATAGGAGTGTGATAAAGCTAATTTAATAAAGCTGAGTTATTTTGTGAGACAACAGTAACTTAATGTGATGATCTAGCGATGCTTCCTGAGTGAGCCCAGGGGCAGAAACACAATAGCGCAGGGGTCACTGAACCCTGGTGGGCTTGCCTGGATTGTCACTTGATTCTGCTTCAGATCAAATCTTTGACTTTCCAGGCCAGCACTGATCCTAGATGTCTCCTTTGCAGAATCATAGCCCAGGCAAACACTGTCCCAGCACTGAGGCCATTTGTTCTGAATATTCTCCATTTTCCTCCCTCCTTTTCCGGGTCCTAGGATGCTGACACTTGCAGGCTGCATCTCTCAGGCTTGTATGAGACCAATAAGTAGGACACCAGGAGAGCTACACAATTATACAGCAGGGGCAAGAAGCACCAGGTCTAGAAGCTGGGGGATTTGTTCAGTCCTCCATCAGCCAATAACGAATGGAAAATTGCAGCATTCCAATAAATAACGAAGAACTTGGGACTTAGAGCCTTTGATCCTAGTGGCTCACTCCCCGAGTAAAGAATCTTGAGCTGATGCCAGAGGGGAAGGGTAAAGAACCGCTGGTGGAAAAGGCAAGCTATGGTAATTAACTTAGGTCTCATGACCAGGTATAGGGGAGAATACTAAAGAAACCGTGCATATTTTACTTGATTTTCTTCATCTTTTACTTCTACCTTAAATAAAGAATGACACACCAATTTAAATTCCAGATAGATGTGTGACTGAATTGACATCGCTTGTGACAATGTGGTAGCTGATGGGACTGTTTCTCTCCTCTCTTTGGGGGATGAATGTTTCTTTACGGGAAGAAAAACAAGAAAAGAAGCTGAGTGGCACATAAAATAATAATAATAATAATAATAATAATAATAAGTAGAGCATCCTCATTCTCCCCCATTCATTCCACTTCCTGCTTCTGCAGATCCCAGGGCTCTTCTCTCTCTGCTCTAGTTTGTGTCCCAGGAAGCTGATTCTTGCATCCCCGTGTGCCAGCTTCAGGTTAGGTTTGGCCAAGGGGAGTCACTGGCAGGACACTCAAGGGTAAAAGAGATAATAAGGGCTGTCCCTGTTCTACTCCTGCTGGAGCCCAGTGTCTGTGGCAGGTTTGTGTCCTTCCATGACTCCAGCTTTTGTCAGCTATTTTGTGTCTTGGGGTACCTTGTCGTCTCTATCTGCTCTCTCAACCCTGACAATTTCTCTGTATGTAGTCCCTCCGGTGAAATCTTCCAGCTGAACCAAATTCTGCTTCCTGCCAAGGCTGTAACTGACGTGAAACCTACTCCTGGCCCTTGCTCATGTGTCAGCCCCTTACCCACAAAGGTTGCTCAGATGGAAGGACATTTTGGAATTAGAGTTTTTTCGGGATTATCTAAAAGGAGATCAGCCAGAGCATGGACATAATTCAGGGTGAACATGACTCTCATTTGCTACTAATATGCGTAGATAAGCCTTTTTCATCTTTCAGTGTCACCAATCCCAATCATGTTAAAAAAACCCAGCATACTCAGAAGTGTTCATCTTTGCTAAGAATAATGCAAATTTTATTCTCTAGATTGACTTGACACCAATGGTTACAACCACAGATAATGGTGAGTTGTACCCTCAGAAGGCGACACCGAGGTAAGTCTGAAGTAAGAAATAATTGCCTATGGATTTTGAAAAGTTTCTAAGCCATGAATACTGGAAATAACATCTCAGGATCCACTGGAATTATTGGCTCCATAGAACTGCTCTGTCCCTTCCTGGATCAACCCAGAAAGACTCATTACAGTCAAGGTCCTCATGGGCTGCTTTCTCTTACTCTTTCTCTGAGAGATGATTTTTATAGCCCCAGTTAATTTTCTGTTCTGCCCTCTAGACATCAGTTTCATCTTATTTGTGCCATATTAGTGCCTACAAATCCTATAGGAGAGAGGACAACTGTAAAATAAAACACACATACACACGAAGATCCCTGCTTTTCTCCCTTTCATTCTCTAAGAATATTTCATTTCCTGCTTTAGGAAGCAACCTCTCATCTCCTCTTGCCATCTGGACATTTTAGTTTATCACTTTGGTCTTAGAAACATATTAAGTCCCTGTGTTCTCTGCTGGGCAGAGCTTCAACCCAAGCAATTCGTTTCTTTATTCCTTGTGTCTACCGCCCTGTCTAATGCATTCTCCTGCCTTGGCATTATCTGTGATTTCTGAGCTCTTCTATTGACTTTCCATCCTTGTTAGCCACTGCGATTTTATAAACAGCTTGACTGAAGGGTTTCACTTTAAGTAATGTGGTTTCATCCCACACAAACGCTTAGAAGAAGCAGATGAAATTGTAGTTCTCTGAAATGCCATGGATGTAAATCAGATAAGTTGTCTCATTGACTCTGGGAACATCCAGGGATCTCATTGCCTGAGTTGCTGGAGTGTTCATGTTAGCTCTCAGTTGACACCAAGACATGGTTGAGACCAGGCATTCATCACTGCTAACTGCACTGCAAATACAGCAGGTTGAAAATCTTGACAGGTAGATTGGACTCTGCTTTCCAGGAAAGCAAATTCCAGGCACTCAGAACTTTTGCCCATTACCCTCTCTCCTCTACAGAAAGGTTTCCACGTGTGGGTATGGGGTATCCAAGAGGCTCTTTTTTCTTCTGCCATTACTCCTGTAAAGAAGCAAGACCACGTACCTATGGGATTCTCTCTTGGACAATATCTAATTTCAAGAAAGGAATTTCATGCTAGCCACTATTTTTTATTTCTAAAGTGTATTGAGCTTACTTCAAAGAAAGGTAGGCATTATGGTAGTTTTGTGATTAGAATGTCCATACAAATATTTGGGTACTAATGCTCATAATAGCTTTATTTATAATGCCACTCAAATTGGAAACACCCATGTATCCATCAACAGGTGAATGGATAAGCAAATCGTGGTTATAACCATATAATAAAATAATACTCAGTAATAACAAAGATTTAAAAACCTATGGGTACAACATGGAAGTAGAGAGATAGAAAAGGGTCCATAGTATATGACTTTATTTATATAAAATTCTAGAAAAGGCAAATGAATCTATGGAGTTACAAAACAGATCAGTGGTAACCTGGGAATGAACTGGTGGAAAAAAAGACAGAAAGGCAGGAACAAACTTTTGGAATTGATAGATACATATTCCTTATCACGAATGTGAGGGGGTCAGTTTAGTGCCTATGGCTCAAGTGGCTAAGGCGCCAGCCACATACACCTGAGCTAGTAGGTTTGAATCCAGACCAAGCCCTGCCAAACAACAATGACCGCTGCAACTAAAAAATAGCTGGGAGTTGTGGCAGGTGCCTATAGTCCCAGCTACTTGAGAGGCAGAATCAGGAGAATGGCTGGAGCCCAGCAGTTGGAGGTTGCTGTGATCTGTGAGCCACGGCACTCTACCCAGGGCAACAGCTTGAGGCTCTGTCTCAAAATAAAAAAAAAAAAAGTGATAGTTCCACGGATATGTTTTATATGTCCAAACTTATCAAATTACACACCAATAAAGAAATTCAATCTATTTATTTATTTTATTTATTTATTTACTTTTTGAGATAGAGCCTCAAGTTGTTGCCCCTGGGTAGAGTGCCATGACATCACAGCTCACAGAACCTCTAACTCCTGGGCTTAAACAAATCTCTTGCCTCAGCCTCCAAAGTAGTTGGGACTATAGACATCTGCCACAACACCTAGCAGTTGTCAGGCAATTTTTTGGTTGCAGTTATCATTGTTGTTTGGAGGGCCTGGGCTGGATTCGATCCCACCAGTTCCAGTGTATGTGGCTGGCACCTTACCCACTTGACCTACAGGTGCCAAGCCAAATTCAGTTTATTGATGTCAGTTACACATGAATAAAAATTAAGAAATAACCCAGAGATATGGGCACAGATGTGGAGAGAAAGGAACTCTTACACGTTGTTGGTGGGACTGCAAACTAGTATAACCTCTATGGAGAATTGTATGGCAATACCTCAAAGAAATAAAAGAAGACCTACTGGTTGATCCCACAATCCACTGCTGGGTATATACTCACAGGAAAAAAGATCATTTCATAAAAAAGACACCTGCACTCAAATATTGATAGCAACACAATTCTCAATCATAATGACATGTAAACCACCCAAGTGCTCACCAATACTTGAATGGATTAATAAAATGTGATATACGCAGACCAGGGTACTATTCAGTTATGAAATTGGTGAATTAGTATCTTTTGTGACAACCTGGATGGAACTGGAAACCATTGTCCTAAGTAAAAGATCGTACAAATGGAGAAACAAACATTTGCTTGCACTCAGTAGCTAATTGGAGCTAATCTATCAACAATGAAGTCACGTGTGGAAGTCAATCTCAATGACGTTCAAGCTGAGGGAAGGAAGAAGAGAGGATGAGGGCATTCGCACCTAGTGGGTATTGTACAAACTATCTGGGTGATAGGCACACTTAGAACTTTGACTCAATTTTTACAAAAACAAAATATGTAAACAAAACATATGTACCCTTAATATTCTGAAGTCAAGAACAAAAACAATAAAACCCAGAGTTCTGGAGTCAAACTTCCAGGTTCAAATCTTGTCTCTGACACTTCTGAATTATGTGATACTGGCATTTACCCAACTTCTTAATCTCTATTTCTTCAGCTGTGAAAGGGGAATAATAGTAACCTAATTAAGAGGCTTTTTGTGAGTGTTGAATTTGCAGATCACAGGAAGCACTTGAAAGGATGTCTTGCATAGCAGTCACTATTTTCCTGTTGAAGTATCTGGCACAGTGTCTGACCGTTTACATATGTCATCTCCTTTAACCCCCAAGCAATCAAGTGACACACCCAGGCTTTTCACACAAAGCCCAAGATCTCTCATGGTGTGTGGTAAATGATGACACAGTAATAGCTTTCCTGGCTCGTCTGAGTGTAAATCCTTCTGGTTGTCTCTCCAATAAGCCACACCTCCAGCCCATGGCCTAGGTAAGACTCTTATAATAGACTCACTACATCTCAGGAAAATGCTGAAGTAAAAGGGAGTTGCTGATGGTTCTGTTTAGTGTTCCCTGATATGGGGACTGTGAATGTCTGGGTGGTGCTGGCCAAAGGATGCCCTGGCCTTGGTACCATGTACCTTCCCCCAAGCTCCCTGCAGGTTGACTGAGGTAACTGGATGCTATGTCTAAGATTGTCATGCCTTCAAATAGGTCTTTCTCTCTTTGATACATAAGCACGCAGGTGAATAGAATTAGCCTGAGGCAGAAATCTGCCAGAAGTAGGGAGCATGGAGACCAGATCAGGGGTATTTTACACACAACCGTCTGCAGAACATCAACCTCGCCCTCTGCATTTGTCTGTCCCAGACCTGCTCGCAGGAGGAGGTAACATGATTAGAGTGGAAAGAGCGCTGGACAAAGAAGGAGGGCAGTTAGAGACAGGTTCACATCCTGTCCCTTTTTATGCTCCCAACCCTGGACAAGTCACTCCATTGCTCTGAGTCTCAGAATTTCTGTAAAACAGCAATAATAACCCCGCTTTGATGGACACTTTCTAGCTTCATGCAGTAGGTTTGCATGCTTTGTCACTTCTGTTTCTTCTAACAAGGTAAGTTACTGTGTTAGGGGATGGAAATGGAAGTTCACGGAGGTTAAATGTTTGTCTTTTAAAGCTAGTTAGTGGTGAAGCATCGATTAAAACCCAGCACACAAGGCCACCTACCTCACGGAACTGATGGGAGAATCAAGAAAGACATCAAATACAGAGAACACTTTGTCAGTTGCAAATCACTATTTGATAGAAAGATTTGGGGAATCGCTGAGATACATCACAGAGACCACTGGCTTTGGAGTTGAGCTTCTCAACTTCTGGTTGCAGCTCTGTCACCAGAGAGCTGGGTGCTTTTGAACTACATGTTTAGTTTCTGTGGAGTTCAGTTTCCTTATTCGTAGAATCAAATTATTTTCCTCTGGGTAATTATTGATGCCTAATGATTAAAGAATCAGACTATTTTCTTATGGTCACTTGAATACCTCTATCTCACTCAGTTCAGCAGATCCCCTTCTAGAAGGGAGTTATAAAGGTAGATGGACACTCAGAGAAGGGATCTCAGAAGACATTAAGCCTATGTAACAACTCATGAAGCCTCAGGACTTCATTCTCTCTTACTCAAGCTGAATAACCATAATGACTATGAACATTCTTCACAAGTCTTATTTTTGAGAGCATTAATCATTCCCATTGCTTTGTGATAGACCTTCTGGAACTTCTTGAAGTATGCTATTTTCGGGAAAATGGAACAGGCTAAGGATAATGCTTTGCCCATCCCAAGTTTAGGCCCAGGGGGTTTGTCTGCAAAACTTTGGGAAGATGGTCTGAGATGTCAATCCAGTTAATATGATTACTGTAAAGGGACGGACCAAAAATTCAAACTAGACTTTTTCTAAGTTATTTAATTTGCCTATTTATCTATGCCTCTGAAATAATTTAGATGGTTTGCTAATTAGGTCCATTTTCAGAGTTCTTCATCCCTGGGGTTGAGAAGAGGAAGGGATCCATCACTTCAGGGATTTATTTGAAGGCATTTCAATACTTGGAGAATTGCACCATTTCAGTATTACCAGGGAACTGATGTCTACAGACCACAGCCCAGATGACACACCAGTCTACCACCTGATTTTGTGAGGAAAGTTTTATGGGAACATACTCTGTGTTGGATATTGTCTATAGTGACTTTTGCTCTGTGAAGGCAGAATTGATTAGTTGCAACAGAGACCATATGGCCTACAAGCCTATGATATTTACTAACTGGCCCTTTACAGAAGAAACCTGCCAACCCAGTCCTAAAGGATTAAGGAAATGATTCTGGTGGCCAGCTTTAGCACAAACACTAAAGGTTTAAAAAGTTGCCAAAATACAGAAGGCTTCTTTCTTATTCCTTTACTTAGCCTAGGACACATTTTTTAAAATCAGTCTAGAGAAAGTGAACTCCAGATGTATAACTAAATTACCTTGAACCCAGCCAAAATAATTGATCACCGGAGATTCCTGCAACACAGCTCTGTATTTGCCAAGTGTGTTTGCCCCCAGGGTCATTAAATTCTCATTAAAACTCTATCAAATAGATATCAAATAGCAAGAATATATTTTTAATTTTTTTTGCAAATGAGATTAAGTGAGGATCAGAGACATTAACATTGAATGGGACATTTTTATACCAAAGTGTTTTAACTTACTGTTTATTGTTTCATTCAACCCTCAAAACAACATTATATGGCAAGAATTCTTGTGCCCATTACTAGACAGATGAAGAAACTGAGAATTTGAATAAATCAAGGTGAGTTGCTGAAAACAGTTGAACACATTTGTACCATGTCAGCAAGCTAAGCATTGATTTTTTTTCTTTTTAAATTTTTTTGGAAATGGACTCTCATGATGTTGCCCCAGCTGGTGTGGAGTGGATATTCACAGGCACAATCACGGTGCACTACAGCCTCAAACTCCTGTCAATCCCACTGCTAGGTATCTATCTAGAAGAAAAAAAAATTATTTTAACATAAGAATATTACCTAACAAATGCAATCAATATAACCTGGTTTCTTATACCCTCAATGAATCCCCAACTATATATATATATATATATATATATATATATAAGAATATTTGCACTTGAATGTTCATAGCACCTCAGTTTAACAATTGGATATATGTGGAAACAAGGGCCTGTCAACCCACAAATGGTTTAATAAACTGTGGTACATATATACCAGGGAATACTATTCAGCCATAAAAAGATGGAGATTTTATATCTTTTATAATTACCTGGATGGATTTGGAGAACATTCTCCTAAGTAAAGTACCTCAAAAATGGAGACTTTTTCCATTCAAAAATGGAAAAGCAAACATCCCATGTACTCAGTACTAGTCTGAAAACAGTAGACCAACTACTGCAGGCCCACATGAGAGAAAAACACAGTCAAATTCAAGAAGGAGAGAGGGGTGAGGAGCCTCAGTAGGTTCCCACCTATCTGGTACAACGTAGGGGGTATATGGCACACTTGTGGGTGAAGGGCTCAACTGCAACTCAGACTTTATCTTACAAAGGTAAGGAATGTAACCTAATTATGTGTACCCTCATATTAACTAACCTGCAATAAATAAATAAATAAATAGCTAGATAAATACATAAATAAATAAATAAAATAAAAAATCAAAACTCTTGCCCTCAAGCAATCCCTCCACCTCAGTGTCCTGCTGTTCCTGGTTTGGATTGATTGTATACCAAAAAGAGCTGAGATACTCAGTTTCCCCTTCACACTGCAGAATTTAAGGGATAACAAGAGTGCAGATAGCATTTGGGGTCACACCTGGCACATTGAGTGCCTCTCAGGTGCCCTTTTGTAGAGCCAGGGTGGGTGCTGGACTGAAATCACAAGAACTGATATTTGGTAGTGCTCAAAGGCATATACCAAGGGCTCACAGTCCCCACTTGCCTGCTGCCAAACTCCTTCATGTGGCTGGGGGATGTAACTCTGTACCTACAGAATTGCAGGGAAAGGGGAATGGCAGAGATGTGGGCAGGCAGCTGATAATGGCCTGCAAGCCCCTGCAGAAGAAACTCTCAGTATCACTGGGCAATTTATCTATGTAGGTGACCACCTTCGCAGCCAGGAAACATGGGCGACAGCACTGTTGTGTTCTCAGGAGAAGCCGCTACCCTGTGGGTCTCCATCTCACACTCATCTCTAGGAGAAATTGGTCAGCAAGCTGGAGAATCAATCCCTCATTCCTTAAGGTCAGAGTTATGCAATTGGCAAAAGGTAAGGCTGGTATTAGAACTGAAGCATTTTTAACATCATGACAAATGTGATCCAGCCAAAGGCCAAGCAAGTGTGGATAAAGCCTGGGGCCAAAATGGACCTATGGAGTAGCAGAAGAGAACAGACCAAGAAAGTCATCTCATGTTTTGAAAATGGTGTGAAATGGACAGGACTACATCCAAGTTCATTCTGAGATTTTCAGGATAGGATAGGCTTTGAAGAGTCACATGAGAAGGACCAGGAAACTGAACACCATAAGCAAAAACAAATGCAAGGTTTTGATTATTTTGGTGATTTCTTTTAACACTTGATAAGGCAGAACTTGCATTGCCGAACCCTGATGTAATAAAGATGAAGCAGGCTGAGGAAGGTGAATTCTGACCCTAAAGAGATGGATGCCCTTTGTCCATATGATAAGAGGAAGCATGATGCGGAAGTTCTACAAGTGATTATAAAAAGTTGTAATGGGAGTGAGATATAGCTAAGATAAGTTCACGACATCAGAACTCCAGGTATCTTAATCTGAGTTTTTAAGAAAATCTTTTGCTGAAGCATTATCAGTGGCACAGCTTTTAGCCTTAGGGGATGCACAAAGAATGATGCTCTGTGCCCCTTTTGGGGAAAGAAAACAAGTGTGGCCTTTCCATCTCTATTTTCCTAAAAGTGCCCTACTTCTTGTTTCAGGATCCCTGAATATTTTTCTAATGGCTTATTTCTCCAAGAATGCATTATTTGCACTTTTCCAAACTGTATTTTTCTTCCTCCTATTTCCTTACCATGTTTCTAAACCTTTCACGTTCACCCTGGTAACTAAATCAGCATCCTTGTCAAACTTAATTAATACACTGTGTGCTTCCTCTTCCACATCATTAGAAAAGATGCTGAATAAGACAGGGTCCATGTCGTCATCTTTCCAAGAGGCTGTCATTTCTAGTAGCTTCCCTTTGCATGCAGCCAGCCAGCTCTCAGCTGCTGCAATTGCTCACCTCCAAGACAATTTCAATGCCCTGATGGGCTATCATTTTATGAAGTGCTCTTTGCAATGTGTTAATAAAGTCAAGGCCAGGGACATTCACTGTATTCTATTTGTCCTTTCATTTTCTAATTAAAGCCAATAATGAAGTTGAAATTTGTCTGGCAAGACTTCCTTCATTATTAGTGTGACAATTAGGTTTCTATTTCTTGTTCTTCTCATTTAGATGTTTATACACACACACACACACACACACACACACTTCTTATAATATAACACAGACATTTTCTAATTTGCTGTTAAGAAAATTAAATTCACCTCTGAGCCTACTAATTATAGACCATATTCTAGTAGAATCATCTTGGAGTCCGGTGACTAATATCTTACTTCTGTAATTCCAAAGGCTGTCAAAGCAGGCCTGGGACTCTTTGTCAGAGATTGGCTCAAGGTTTTATTGGACTGGTGTAGGAGTAGAGGATTCCTGCTGATACAACCACAGTTGCCAAGAAAAATCCCAAGTCCACTGTGAAAGACTGAGGTTTAAACAAAAGATTAAAAAAATCCACCTTGAAAATCCAGTAACCAGAAACAAAAATTAAAGAAGGCTTTGCAGAAGCAAAATGGTGATTGGAAACAGAATCCATATAAAAGGCCAGGAGGAGCTGAGTGGAGATACTGAAATTATTTCCATAAGCACTGGAACAGAATGTGAAACTTTTGAGAGATTCTGATTTAAATTATCAATAGCTGGACTTTGCTGAAGAAATTAAAGGGCATGTAGAGGTCACCAATCATTACCATTATTTTCACCAACCAGGAGGCAAATATTTTTATATAGAATGTGAGAATTTAGAATAAGAGAGGCTCTTGAGATAATCAATATCCTCTTTGCATTCCAATTCTCCCACATGCCATATACTTCATTCTGCATTCATAATGACCAGGTTCCAGATGAAGAGCATGACCCTGGGGAATGTTCAGAGAAGCGTGGCACAACCAAAGGACAGAAGGGTGGAGCGCATTGTGCAAGTAGATTGTGAAGTTGAGACTTGGAGAGGTCAACAAAGATTGCAGGAAAAAGACCCTGTCGAATGTGTGAACAGGTTTAGATGGCATCTTAAGGACAACTGGGGATCACTGAGGGCTTTCGGGCAAGGTAACGGCATGATCCTGTCTGCCATTTGGAGACAGGAGCCTACAGGCAAATTGCACCCTGAGTGGGCAGTCAGAAAACCCAAGAGGAAGCTCTTTGTAGGAGTCCTGGTAAAAAGTCAAATGTGTCCTGACCTGAGTGATGGTAAGGAAAAACATGGTCCCTTTCAAAAGTGTTAGATGGCACCTTAGATGTGGAGGATGAGGTTAGAGGGACAATCAGGGCTGGTGTTGCCATTCACTAGATGGGGAGTACCTGAGGAAAGTGGATTTGGGAAAATACATTGGATAATACATATAATAATCACATTTATGGAGGCTTATCTCATCTCTCTGGTCATTTACGTAAAGGTTTCTGAATATTAATCTCATGGGATTTTCACACAGATCCTAGGAGGTAAGGGGAAAAAAATCTGAACACACACAGTTGGTCAAACAGGGAGCCAGATGCAAAACTAGGCAGTCTGATTCCAGGGCAGAGACCTAGTTGAATCTACAACATGTCCAAGTGCAGATGGGACTCTCAGGAGCAAGGGTTAGACTAGGTCTTAAAAGTGGGTGGTTCTCAATAGTTACAGTTCCAAGAGACTCATTCAAGGAAAGCAGATGTTTTGTTTCTGCACTTTAACCTATATTTATTTAAGCCTACTATGTGGCAAGCATAATGCTGTAGGCACAGGAAACACAGGAAAGAGCATTTTCTCTAATCTCTGCATCACCATGGCCCCTTCCGCCTGCCACAATGAACAACACAGACGATTGGGAAGACACGTGATGATTTTTCCTTTGAGCCTTGAGACAATACTCATCTTTCCTTAATCTTGGATGCACGTTAGAATGACTCACAGCATTTGAAAAATACAGATGCTTAGACCCGGCTCCAGACCTATGGTATATTAAATCACTGAAGTTTGTTGTAGTTGCTGCTGCTGCTGTTTTTAGTTTACGAACAAGTGCGTAGCTACAGTTGATACTCCCTGTTTCATAGAATCAAAACACCTCTGGAAAGTGCAGGTGCTAAAGAGAGAGAATCAAACCACAGGATTTGAAGAATCCCTGGAAGAAATAGAGCCATCACTATTTAACATAGTTTACATTCCAGGCACTAATAATGAGATACTTTGCATATCTTAATTAATTTCACTTGGATGAGGAAGTATTTTTAATTATCAGCATTTTATTAAAGGGGAAATAGAGTCACAGCAAGATGAAAATGTGTCCCCAGGGTGATGTCATGGCAGATCCAGTCTATCCGTACTTCTCTACCACAGCACTTCTAAACAGGTGTGCGCTCCTGCACCCATGCCAGCCCAAATACCATTTTATTTTATTTTATTTTTATTTATTTATCTATTTATTTTGTAGAGACAGAGTCTCACTTTATCATCCTTGGTAAAGTGCCGTGGCATCACACAGCTCTCCACAACCTCCAACTCCTGGGCTTAGGGGATTCTCTTGCCTCAGCCTCCCGAGTAGCTGGGACTACAGGCGCCGGCCACAACACCCAGCTATTTTTTTGTTGCAGTTTGGCCAGGGCCGGGTTTGAACCCACCACCCTCGGTATATGGGGCCAGAACCCTACCCACTGAGCCACAGGCACCACCCCAAATGCCATTTTATTATCATCAAAATGCCCTTCAGTCTATAGCAATTTGGTACTACATTAGAAGTAAGAGGAACGGAGACACTAAAGCAGAGCATAAGGACAGACCAATATTACAGCAGTCAGCTGAGAAAAGTATAAGAAAGGTCACCCTGAAATGCCTCACATGGAGTCTCAGTGATAGCTATGCCTAATTTCCCTCATTGATGAGATTAAGAACCCTGAAAGAAGAGGCTACCTCTAATCTGATATAAACAAACAGCAGCCAAGTTGTAGCTTCCATGAGCAAGCGAAAACTCTATAAGGTGCAGTCTCAGAGAGCTGAGTCTCTGTAGGATATATGAAGTATGGAGTTCTGGACTGAAAGAAATTGGGGCAGCATCAGTGCACAGGGATTGGTTGAACTTTAGCTGCAGAAGCTTGGGTACTTCCCTGAGGCTGACTCTGATTGACTGACTTTCAGAAAGATGGTCAGGGAGTGAGAGTATTGCCAATTGGCTGAGTTCAGGGCTGCATGGTTGTTGCTGATTGGCTAGCCTTCAGCAAGTGGATTTCTTGAGCTAGTTGTCACTGATCAATGTTGAAAACTAGTTCTTTCAAAGATATGAAATTAGTGCAACTGCCCATCAATTCATGAGTGTATTAACAAAATGTGGTATGTGTTCAAGGTCTGACAATTATGTTTGGAAACTTGCCACCCTGGGCTTATGTTGGCAGCACTGTACAAACAAGACGTAAGGTTTCATAACTTCAGTATATCAGTGTCTCAAAGCTGTGTTCAGTATTGGTGAGTGGCAGTGTATTGGTAACTGGTGTTCATTGCTGTTGTTATGTGTTTTTGTGTACCTTATGATGACAACTCTGATGGTCATTCTAGAAATAGTTTCAAAATTTCTCTGAAGAATAGACTAGATATTGGCTATAGTGCATAGCTTCCCAAGGGTAGTACTTCCAAGATCATCATAGTGATATTCAACAATAAGGTACATAGCATTTTTTTCTAGGACGAGTTTGCAAACTTAATTGTCAGATCTTATTTATATACCAAACTACTCAGCCACTTAAAAGGATGAATTAATGCCTTTTTTAGCAATTTGGAAATAATTAGAAACCATTATCCAAAATGAAATATCTCAGAAATGGAAAAACAAACAACACATGTACTCTCTAATGAAATGGAACTAACTGATATGCACACAAGTACACAGGGGAAAATAAAAGTCATTAGAATTAAGCAGGAGGAGGGGACATGAGGGGAGGGGCAAAACCCCACCTAACAGGTACAATGACTATTGGGGCAATAGGTACGTTTATAGCCCTGACTCAAGCCATGTAACAAAAACATTTCTACCCCCTTAATACTTTGAAATAAAAAATAAATAAACATAATGAGTTCTTATGGTTACTCTTGCCTTTGTCACATACTAAACTTTTCCTATGATGATATAAACAGACCAACTTTCTTTCTCCTTCCTTCCTCCCTCCCTTTTCTTTCAATATTACAGGGGTACACATGTTTTGTTTACATAATTCACTTTTGTACATTTCAGGTCAAAGTTACAAGTGTGCCCTTGACCCAGAATGTGCGTATCGTACCCATTAGGTGTGAATTAACCCAACTCTTCCTCCCCTCTCCCACCAATTTGATTTCCATGCAGTTATACTTCCGTATGTGCATGTGCATGTTGGTCTACTAGTTCCATTTTAGTGTCAAGTACATATGGTGTTTGTTTTCCCATTTTTCCATTCTTGGAATATTCCACTTAAAAGAATGGTCTCCAGTTTCATCCAGATTTTTATAAAATATACTAATTCACCATTTTTTTTATGGACAAGTAGTACTCCATGGTACACATATGCCCACAGTTTATTAACCAACTATATTGTATGGGCACTTGGGTTTTTCTGAATTGTGCATTATAAACATTCAAGTGAAGGGTATTTTTTATAAAGTGTCTTTTTCCCCCTTTGGGTAAATACCAAGCAGTAGGATAGCAGCATCAAATGGTAGAACTACTTTTAGTTCTTTGAGGTATCTCCACAGTCTCCATATCATTTGGACAAACTTGCATCCCACCAACAGTGTATGAGTGCTCCTTTCTCTCTGCATCCATGTCAGTAATTGTTATTTGGGGAATTTCTGGTAAGAGTCATTCTTATTTGAGCTAGGTGATATCTCACTGTGGTTTGGGATACAAACTTTTATTCTCAAGAGTTGATTAGAACATGGTGTTCTAAGACCCTCTGGTTAGGAGGTATGGTGAGGCATTTGGACCCTTTATCGATGTTTCCCAGGATAGGGCTATAACTAAGATAGTATTGGTAGATGGATGTCAAATATGCACAAATAATCATCTCTAATCAGTATTTCCCAAAAGAGAATATTAAACTATGCAACTTATTATTGTAGTTGAGTATTTGTTAAAAGCTAAAGAAAACAAACAAAAATTCCAAGGGAATCTACTTCAGTCTTTAAAGCCTTACTCTCTATTCATATTTATTTTCTTTAAACACTTAGGGCTCTTTACTGCTGCTGTGCTTAGCTGTTCCAGTAAAGTGGTCTGTTTGGTTATAAAAGAAGATTATAAAGAAAGAAAGCCTGCTAACGTGTGCCAGTTAGAATGCCTAAGGCAGGAGCCTAGCTGTGTGGACTATGAAGTCATAACCAAATCTCCATTAGTCACCTGATGGTTGCCTGCACTAAATTACTTAGGTGGAATTAAAAATTCTCCTGCGTGTGCTACTGTTGTTACTAAGATAAACCTCCATTACAACTGTAACATCACGGCATCCTACTCTGTCCAGGAAGCTTCTCCCATTCCCTTGCTCCCCGTTCCCCTCAAATAAGAGGATAACCACTTATGAGTGATATTGATTTTCTAGGTTGTGGGTAGTAAAGACAAATTTCCCTAGTGTACCTTTGGTTTGGGCCACTTCTACACAGTACTTAAACAACTGGCTTCTTCTTTTAATTCAGTGAAAAACACACATCAGACCTACTCACATAGAATCATGAGCATCATATAAACTGTCTATTTCTTTTGCATTTTATTTTATTTTTAACTTTTCAGCTGGCTGCTTCTGTGTTAAGGAAAAGACAAAAACATTTATTCTTCACTTGTTCCAATCAAACTACAGTCTCTGAGACTCTCAGACCAACTCCAGCAATCTTACCGTTTTTTTTTTTTCAGTCAGTTATTTCTGTCAAGAGGCCAGCCAGGTGCTAAACTGTCAGATAACCATTCACCAGATGGCCTTGGGTGTTTGAGTGAAATATCACTGTTGTAGTAAGGGTGTTGCCATTAGGGTCTCATGGAAAAGTGATGTCACAAAGAATAAGGACACTTATTGAAATTGTGTTTTAAATAAAGGTGACCATCTGCTCGCTCAGGCAAAATGGTGAGCTTCTTTATTTGTGGTTGGTTTATACAGGGAATCTTGTGCATGTGCACTATACAGCAATGACCTCATTAACATTCATTACAATCCTTCTGCACATGCACATTGGACATCAATGACTTCATTAATCCATTTAAACATCTTATGACCACTGCCCTGTAAGTGGCTCCTTCCTAGTAATCTGATAATCCACTCAACATACACCTTTAAGCACAACCCTTGCAACATAACCCGGTTTAACATAACTTAATGAAGAACATGTTGTTAGTCAGTACTTTCTTTGTTCTTATCTGATGAAGCCTGAGACTACGGAGAAAAGAGACAGTTTGTTCTACTGACCTTGCTATTTGGAGGCAGTTACTTTGATACTTGAAACAAGGCATAGTTAAGAAACTTCTAGGGCATACAGAAATTTGTGTGCAAACCTCTGCTCCCATGTGGGCCTTAAGTCAGGGGGGGTTTACGCCCACAACTGACCAGGCTGACCTTAGGTCAGGGAGTTTTTAGGCCCGCAACCAACCTGGCCATATGGGATTCTGCCTCCATTTCTCACAAGTATGCCTGCACAAAGTCTTTTCACTGCTTTCTCTCAAATAGCTTTTTTGGCCAGAAGCATATAAGCCTTTCACCTATATATCATCACATATTCTGAATAAGCCATTTGCAATGTGATGATGCTCTCACATGACTCTCTCCCTCAGTTTCTCCTTGTGCAGAACTGGGGTATGAATCTAAGTCACTTTCATAAATTAATTTATAAAAGGCATATGTCGTAGTGTTTATTTGGGATGCTATGACAAAAATAGTATAGCTTGGTTAATTTACAAACAACACAAATTTATTACTTACAGTTCTGGGAAGTACAAGAACAAGGCACCAGCAGATCCCATGTCTGGTGAGAATGCCTCTCTTCTTCAAAGATGGCGCCTTTCATGGGTTTCCTCAAGTGGAAGAAAGTGCAAGTACAGTTACTGAAGCCTCTTTTATAAGGCATTAGTCCCTTTCATGAGGGCTAATCCCATAACCTAATCACCCCTTGCCTGTTAATACTATCACACTGAGGATTAGGTTTCAACATATACATTTGAGAAAGACACAAGCATTTAACCCATAGCAACTCTTTATAAATTTAATGAATAAAGAAACTGCACACACTGTAAAGATTCCAAACAGTCCCCAACTTGTCTTTATGCATCCTAATCTTCTTGATGAGAAGGCCTCCTCTCTGTGGTGAGCTCTTCCCCTGAGGCTCTTGATCTCTGCTATTCTAACTTCCTTTGACTTCCTTGTCCTTCTATTAGGCTCTGTATTTCTTTGGTTTTTGTTGTCTCTTTTCCCATAACTCATTCTTCTCTGCCTACAGTTATTCACAAAACTCCCATATTTGCCATTCTTCTCTCTCCTCTCTCTCCCTTTGTTATCTCCTAGTCACACTCCACACACCTGGTTCCTGCAGCCATCACCCTCCTGAATCCCATCAGCAATGTTTCAAGTCCCAAATCCATAGATACTTGCCAGGCTACAACTTGAAGGACTTTGTGTTAGTATTTGGTCCAGCTCTGCACTCCATCCTTTTCTTCTCTTTCTTCTCTTAGCCTCCTAACGTTCCCTTTGGTTTTTCTTCTTAACACTCTGCCTCTCCCCTCTCAAGCCCTTCTGGTTCCTTTGCTGAAATTAAACATATACATTCCAGTACCTCCTCCTCAAAAGTCTTCTCTTCTCATTTCCTGACTTTTCCACCCTGCGGCTTGAAGTGAGCCTTTAACATTGATGATTCCCAAATCTGTGGCTCCCATCTAACCTTCTTCTTGAGCAATAGATCTACATATCCATCTGGCAGCTAGACACTGGGATGTGTATCCAGAAAGCTCAATGAGTTCAGCATATGTAAACTCAAACCTAGATTTCCACCTGTCCTCCCAAATTGAGTTCTTTCACTCTATTTTCTCCTTTTAATAATGACACCAAGATTCATCCAGTCACCAGGTTAGAAATGTTATAGATATATAAAGTCTTCCACAGGCTTAAATCACAAAGTCACATTTGTCACCACATCCAGTGACTTTTTCTCAGAAATAGCTCTCTCTCTTGTGACAGCTACCATCTTGGTTCAGGCATCTCATCACCATGGACTCCAGTTGTTAATCTCCTAACTGGCAATCCTAATCTTGGGTATCCCCTCTCAGTGCCACCATAGTAAGTTAAAACTTGTCACTGTCCTGCTTAAAATTCTTCACTGCCTTCTCATTTCCTACTTCAGGAGGTTATAAGTTATTTTTAGCACTGTGACCTTTCTCTTCAAATATATTCTTATGTAGAACTTCATTGTGTGAAGCAGATACACTCCATGCTGCTCTGGATTAAGCGGACCTGGAGGGACCAGGATCCTCCCCTGCTCGTCATTCTCTCACTGCCAGGCAGTGCTCTGGGAAGCACTTCCCTAATAAAGGACTGATTGAAAAACATTGACAGAACAAAGTCCAAATGACATGAATTAACATATCAGGAGATTGCGGTGGAATGACTGCTACTACTATTATCACCATCATTGTTATCTTAGCACCTGCCACTAGAATTTTGCTTGGAGAGGACATTGGCTCTGAGAAAATGGAGAAATACTTTTCCAACCAGGGCGTAGGTCCTGGGTGAGAAGTCATGCTCACCCAAGCTTAGGCCATGGTTGTTGCCATGTTTTCAAAGGGGAGGATGCATCTCACCCACCTGAAAAATGGGGAAAGGTTTCTATGTTTCTTCAACAAGGGAAAGGGCAGAGGAGAAAAGAGAGGCCAGGTAAGAGTAAAAGAGAAGAGAGAAGTCAGAGAATCTAAAGGTGATGTAGTATGGGAAAAATATTTTTAATTATAAAATCCTGGTGGCAATGTCTGAAAAGGGAGCTCAGAGAATAATGGCATCCAAGATAATGTTTTTAAAAATTGGGGAATTTTTCAGCTTGGTGCCTGTCGCTCAGTGGGTAGGGTCCCAGCCACATACACCAGAGTTGGCGGGGTAGAACCCAGCCAGGGCCTGCTAAACAACAATGACAACTACTACAAAAAATAGCCAGGCATTGTGGCAGCCACCTGCAGTCCCAGCTACTTGAGAGGCTGAGGCAAGAGAATCTCTTAAGCCCAAGAGTTTGAGGTTGCTGTGAGCTGTGATGCCACAGCACTCTACCGAGGGCAACATAATGAGATTCTGTATCAAAAAAATGAGAGGCTTTTGTTTGTTATGGTTTGCTATGAAGAACATGATAAAAACCTGCTGCATGTCCCTCAGGGTTGAGTAAAATCCACTTTTCAAGAACTTTCCATGAGTGCATTAACATTGGAAAGTGTATGGAGCTGAGTTTTGTATCCAGACCAATGGAGGTTAAAGAAACAGTATATACAGATGTAGGAAGCATAAACACAGGGTCTAGGAGAATGTAAGCCCCAGACATTTTCAGAAAATGTAGGGAAAATCAAGGTGAATTCCAAGCAGTGGTTTGAGGGATTGCTCAAATAAACAAATCTCTAGGGCCCAGGAGGCCCTAGCTGAAAATCATTGATAGTATAAGTTTTTAATGTGTTAATCATAGTCAGAATGTTAGCAGTAAAACTAAGTTGACACACTAAAGACTAGTTCTGAATGAACAAGGTACCATAGGGTGCTAAGGGATCCTTCAATTGCAAGGGAGATCAAACTAATTCAGAACTGTTGTTGGTATTCTGTTGACTTGTGTACATTGATTTTGTTACTCTGCTGAATTTATCAATTCCCGGAGTCTCTTGGAAGAATCCTTGGGTTTTTTAGATGTAAGAGCATATCATGTGCAAAGAGAGATAGTTTTTCCTCTTTTCCTCATTTGGATACCCTTGATTTCCTTCTCTCCTCTCATTGCTCTATCTAGGACCTCCAGCACTATGTTGAACAGAAGTGGTAACAGTGGACAACCTTGTCTACTTCTAGACCTAAGCGATAATGCCTTCAATCTTTTCTCATTCAGTATGACATTGATTCTACGTTTGTCATATATGGCTTTTATAATTTTCCAGTATGTTTCATCTATACCTATTAAGAGTTCTTATCATAAAAGGATGCTAAATTTTGCCAAATGCTTCTCAGTATCTATTGAAATCAGCATCTGGTCTTTGTTTTGCTTCTGTTTATATAGTGAATCACACTTGTAGATTTATATCCCTAGGATGAAGCCCACTTGGTTGTGGTGGATTTTTTTTTTTTTTTGTATTCTTCTGAATTCAATTTGCTAGAGTTTATTGAGAATTTTCATATCTATATTCATAAAGATATGATATTCATAAAGATATTAGCCTATAGTTTCCTTTATTCTGATGTGCCCTTTCCTGGTTTGGGTATCAAGGTGATACTGGCTTCACAGAATGCACTGTGGAGAATTCTTTTTTTCTCAATGTGAAAAAGCAATTTCTGCAGTATAAGTGCCAGTTCCTCTTTATAGGTCTGGTCAAATATGGCTGTGAAGTCATCTGGTTTGGAACTTTATTTCATGGGAAGGTTTTTTTATTGCTGCTTCAGTTTCATTATTTGATATTGGTCTGTATAGGAGTTCTTTTTCTTTCTGAGGAATTTGTGTGTTTCCAAGAACTTGTCCACTTCCTCAACATTTTCTGGTTTATGTGCCTAGAGGTTTTTATAATATTTAGAGATAATAAATGTTTTATATTTCCATGGTATCAGTTCTAGTATCTCTTTTTTCCCTTCTGATTGAGATTTTCTGTTTTTAGTTAGTCTAGCAAAAGGTCTGCTAATTTTGTTTATCTTTTCAAAAAGCCATCTTTTTGTTTCATTAATCTTCTGTATAATTATTTTATTATTGATTTCATTTAGTTCTGCTTTGGCCTTTGTTATTTCTTCTTTTCTGCTGGTTTTGACATTGTTTGGCTCTTCGTTTTCTAATTCCTTGAGACAATTCACTAGGTTATTGATTTGTGATGTTTCTGTTTATTTTGATGTGAAGGCATCCAAAGCTATGATTTTTCCTCTTACTACTACTATTGCTGAATCCAGCAGATTTTGATAACTTGTGTCCCTCTATGTCATTTAGTTCAAAGAATCTTATGATTTCCATTTTAATTTCCTCCCTGGCCCAATAATTATTCAGCAGCAGGTTGTTTAATTTCCACAACTTTGCGTACAATCAAGTGTTTCTGTTGATTTCTCATTTTATTCTGATGTGGCCTATTGAAGATACATAGTATAGTTTCTATTTTTTTTTTAATTTGTTGACACATGTTTTGTGGCTAAAGAGGTGATCAGTCTTGTACAATGTTTAGTGTGCTGATAAAAAGAATGCATATTCAGTAGTTTGGTGGGTAGAATGTTGATAAATGCCTATTAGGCCCTCTCTCTAGATTCCCATTTAAATCCTTTTTATGTATTTCCTGCTTGGATGATCTTTCCAGTCCTGTCACTGGATTGTTGAATTCCCTAGCTATGATGTTGCTCTTTATCACTTTATTTAGACCTAATAGGTCTCCCTTTATTAATTTGGGTTCACCTGAGTTAGGTGCATAAATATTTAGAACTCTTATGTCTAGTATGTGTATAATTCCTATACACCAACAAGAATCAAGCTGAGAATCAAATCAAAGGCTCAATACCTTTCATAATAGCAACAAAGTAAAAAAAAAATACTTAGAAGTATGTTTAACCAAGGAGGTAAAGACCTCTACAGGGAAAACTAAAATTTACTGAGGAAGGAAATTGCAGAGGATGTAAACAAATAGAAAAACATATTCTGCTCATGGACTGGCAGAATCAACATTGTCAAAATATCTATTCTACCCAAAGTGATTTACATATTTGATATAATCCCCACTAAAATACCAATGCCTTTTTTTGCAAATAGAGAAAAAAAAATTCTATGCTTCATATATAACCAAAAGGAAACCCAAATAGTCAAAGCAACCTTAACCAAAATAGACAAATTGGGAGGGATCACTTTACTAGACTGCAAGCTATACTGCAAGGCTATAGGAACCAAACAGCATGATACTGACACAAGAATAGAGACACAGAACAATGGATCAGTACAGATAACCTAGATATGAAACCATCCTCATACTGCTCTCTGCTCTTTGACAAAGCAGAAGCAAAGTGATTATAGCATCAAGAAAAATTAACAAATGGCATCTGATTAAATTAAAAAGCTTCTGTACAGCCAAGGAAATAATGAGTAGCAAATAGGCAGTCTATAGAATGGGAGAAAATATTTGCATGCTATACATTTGATAAAGGGCTGATAACAAGAATCTACAAAGAACTAACAAATCAGCAAGAAGAAATTAAACAACCCCTGGCTCGGCGCCTATAGCTCAACTGGCTAAGTCTCCAGCCACGTACACCTAAGGTGGCGGGTTCAAATCCCCAGCCCGGACCTGCCAAACAACAATGATGGCTGCAACCAAAAAATAGCCAGGCGTTGTGGCGGGCGCCTGTGGTCCCAGCTACTTGGGAGGCGGAGGCAAGAGACTCGCTTGAGCCCAGGAGTTGGAGGTTGCTGTGAGCT
>CAUYTI010111897.1:0-12177 GCA_963575145.1 Galago senegalensis | reverse complement strand
AGGCGCCCGCCACAACGCCCGGCTATTTTTTGGTTGCAGCCGTCATTGTTGTTTGGCGGGTCTGGGCTGGGGATTCGAACCTGCCACCTTAGGTGTACGTGGCTGGCGCCTTAGCCGGTTGAGCTATAGGCGCCGAGCCGATATTTGAAATTGTAAACCACCCCCTTCCCTCAAATTCTTATCATTATAGTGCCTATTTTTTTCAAAGCAGGTGTCACCATCTAATATGTTCTATCATTTAATATTTTTAAAAACATTTTTAACCATCTCCCCCCTACACACTAGAATATAAGCTTTACAGAACATCTTTGTTTTTTTTGCATTGATTTTCCTATGCATGTAGAACAGTGCTGTCTTATTGTAGGGATTTTACAAATATTTACTGGATGAATAAATGCATGAATGAACACTACACTACCAGTAGGAGGTGGCTGACTTTTCCTATTGTCTGAAGTCTAATCAGTAGCCAACTTTTCTACTTGGTTTCTGGGGCTACATTCTAGTTTGTGGCGACTAGAGTTATGCTATCTTATCCACGGAACAGCCATAAGGTACGAGAGGCCTGACCCAATGCTTCCCTAGAAATTTGTAGGGAGCACGGTGATGCTGACACCTTGATTTTGGAATTCCAGCCTCCAAAAGAATGAGACAACAAATTTCTGTTGTCTAAGCCACCCGGCCTGCAGGACTTTGTCAGTACAGCCCTAGCAAGCTAATACATGGAGATTTTCGACTGATGATCATGAAAAGAGGGATTATAATGGAATTAAAAGGACCTGAATGGAGTGGTATCTAGAGAGAATAATGGGGTAGAAATCAAAGAGAGTGCGCATAACCCAGTCTTTTAAGGAGTTTTTCTATAAAAGGAGAGAAATAGGGCAGAAGATGGAGAAGCAAATGGCCTAAAGAGGTGGGTTTTGTTGTTGTTGTTCATTTGTTTGCTTGTTTGTTTTAGGGAGAGAAATAACAGTATGTCTCAGACTGAAAGGAATGATTCATTAGAAAAGGAAAACTTGGCTGGGCATAGTGGCTCATGCCTGTAGTTCTAGCACTCTGGAAGGCCAAGGCCAGTGGATTGCTTTGGCTCAGGAGTTTGAGACCAGCCTGAGGAAGAGTGAGACCCTGTCTCTACTAAAAATAGAAAAATTAGCCAGGAGTTGTAGTGGGTGCCTGTACTTGGGAGGTGGAAGCAAGAAGAACTCTTGAACCCAAGAGTTTGAGGTTGCTGTGAGCTCTGAAGCTATGGCACTTTACCTAGGGCAGCAGAGTAAGACCTGGTCTCAAAAAAGAAAGAAAGAAATGAAATAAAAGAAAAAAGAAAGAAAAGGAAAGGAAAACTTGATCTTGCAGGAGACAGGGGCAGAATCCCTGGAACAATGTCCTTAATTAGGTTAAAGGAGATGGGATCTGACACACCAGTGAAGAGACTTGTCTTTGGCTCTCTAGAAGGCTGAGTCATTCATAAATAACTGGAGAGAAAGTGGAGCATACAAGCACAGGTGTAGGAAGACAGCAGCATCTTCATATCCTCCAATTTCTCAATGAAGTAGGAAGCAAAGTCATCAACTGAGACTTTGGGAGGAGGTGGCAGGAGTTGGCAGATAGGGAAGGAAATGAAATGGCAATCTGGGAGAGTGGGAGAGAGAAAAAACTGGTCATAGTCAGTGATTCTCCTTCTATGCTATTGAATAAGATTCAGTACTCTTTATTTAGAATTTTCTCACCTATATTTGTCATAAAAATTGCTCAACAATTTTTTTTGGAGGGGTGTGAGAGAGGGTTATATGTCATGTTCTGGTGTTAATAAAAACAGAGATAACAGAGGAGAGAGGGGCAGAATCCCTGGAACAATGTCCTTGATTAGGTAAAAGGAGATGGGATCTGACACCCCAGTGAAGAGACTGTCTTTGGCTCTCCAGAAGGCTGAGTCATTCAGGAATAACTGGAGAGAAAGTTATATAATAACAATAATAACTATTACCAACCAATAGTTATTAGTATGACAATAATAACTATTACCGAGTCTTCCTCTTGTGCTGGGCACTGGAAAGCATTTCTTCTAATCATCTCATTTAATCCTCATAGCAACAAGGAAATGACACATTGCCCCACTTTTTGGATGAGGAGATTTTAGCCAGGGTGGGGGCATGAAGAAATGACATGGCTAAAGTTGTGAAGCTGGTAAGCAGAGCTGGGATGCAAACAAAGGTTTATAGCTCCAAGATCAACGCTTTTAACTAGCAATTTATGCTGGTTTTACAAACTACTCTAAATTCTGGAACAGATTATATACAAACAGGAAGTATTATTATTTCAAAAACCTCACCAGGAGAAAACATCAGTTGTTTTTTTTTTGAGACAGAGCCTCAAGCTGTCCTCCTGGGTAGAGTCCCGTGACATCACAGCTCACAGCAACCTCCAACTCCTGGGCTCAAGCGAGTCTCCTGCCTCAGCCTCCCAAGTAGCTGAGACCACAAGCACCCGCCACAATGCCTGGCTATTTTTTGGTTGCAGCCGTCATTGTTGTTTGGCGGGCCTGGGCTGGATTCAAACCCGCCAGCTTAGGTGTATGTGGCTGGCGCCTTAGCCACTTGAGCCACAGGTGCCAAGCCAAACATCAGTTTTTAATATGCAATATTTTAAAGTGAAGAAATAAAGAGGTAATAATAATGAATAAATATCTTTCCATATACATTTAGCAATTTCTAGTTTTAAAATGGTGAAAACTTTAATAAATACTCTTAGGAATTCAAGTGATCCATCATTAGTCTGTCAAGCTAACTCATCACCATCTTCTGTCTCCAAAAATATTATGACACTGTCCTCTTTCTCTTCATGTCCATCATTTAGGTGCAGGGTGCTGCCGTGTTAGTCTGGACGGCTACAGCATCTCTCTGCTGGCCCTTCTTCCCTACCTTCTTGTACCACTTTTGCCCATTCTCTACACAGCAGCCAGAAGGATCTATTTTCAAAATGCTCTGAGTATTTATTGTTTTACAACAGAGGACATCACTGTCCAATATTCAGCTGTATAAAATAATGCCTGGTGCTTCACCCCAAATGGAAAGCATGTTTTTTAGAATACTGAACACAGTCTAGGATTCTACACAAAGCCACTGAGCCAAGTGGTTTTGAATTTGTGTATGATGATGTACGATGATCTTTCTTGTTTATATGTTTCCCATGCAATTATTTTCCCAAATCACTCCCTCAACACAAAAGCTAAAACGTAATATATGAAATCATTAATTCCAGTGGGTTTATCATAGATCAGAACAAGCCCCATTTTTTAGCCCCTTCCCTAGTAGAGACAAGAGTAAGATTAAGTACATCGTGAGAGCCTTGACAAATTTTCTCTCTTACTAATCTTTTCTCCCTAGGGTCTAGCACTGTGAGTGGCCTATATTAAATGCTCAATAAATATCTGTTGAACATCATTAAATGAATGCGATATGTGGCATTTTGTAGGAGAGCCTAAAATCTTTTGAGCAATAAACTAGATGCTCTAGCAGATGCTTCTGTTTTTAAATTATCCAATCATGTGATTTTTTAAAAAAATGTGATTTTTTTGAGCTCTTTTGGGGTACTGATTTTCTGTTTCATTGACAGAAGATTTGCAATGCTTTTCACTGATACTTTCCCTTTCATCTAAAAATGTCAATTTCCGCCCAGTTTACCTTGAAGCATGACCAAAGACTGTCGAAGTCGGCTGTTTTCTTTTCGGGTGTTTGTTAGTTTTTCTTTCAGGCTTTTTATTTTGGCACACAATTCCTCCTTCGACAGTTCTGCTAAGGGCTCTTCATCCTCACTGGAGATCTCCCCGGGCAGGAAGGCATTTCCTGAATATGGGTCTCTCTAAAATACAAGGCAGACACAATAAAAAAAGCTTCGTAACATCTTGAATGGTTCGGCCCCTGCTCATATGTTGAAGAAACTTCATCAGACCTGAAATTCTTGTTTTCCCTGGCACATCTGGCTACTGAAGTAGCCCCAGTTTTGACTTCTACCATCCAGCAGAACTCAGGATAGAACTCAGGAAGAACAAAGTTTCATGTACGTGTACCTTTTGTGAAGCAGAAATCAGGACTCTGACTTTCTGCTTCGCTTCAGTGAAAAATATGAAGTGGAAAATTAGTTCAACAGAGTGAAGTTGACAAGAGCGCCCTTCAAATCTGATACGCAGCCGTATCTTCAGCCCAAGTTCTTCACTACCTGAACCTTACTTCTTTCATCTGTGAACACACGCAGACACAATGCTTTATTTCTTTATGTCATTTCTTTAAGGTGAGCATGGAACAAAGTGAAGAAAAAGAAGGGTTTACAAAGACGGAGATATAGGCTCCCAGGACAGGATACGTTCAACGCAGATGGTGAACGGGCCTCCATCGCCAGGGCAAGAGGGCAGAGAGGATGACAAAATTATTTTTAAAGCAGGAAAACTTGTCAAGGTGGAAAGCTATAAAAAAGTTATTGCTACTATACACCAGCTATAATTGGTAACATAGTATTCACAAGGACACCATTTATCAAAAGTCAGGACAATAGTTATCTGTGGGGAGATCACGATGTAGTGGTAGACGGGGGCGTGATGGAATCTCCTGGGGTGCTGCAATGTTCTAACTATTTTATATGGGCACGTTTAGCTTGTGATAATTCATCAAGCTGTACATTTTGATATATGCATTCTTCTGTATACTTATTATACTTCTTAAAATTAAAAAAACTCCAGAATGCAAATTTTCATAGCTTCTCTTGACAGTTTGAAATCGCTAGAGCCTAAATATTCTGTATTTATGTTTAGATCCCAAGAACAGATGCCATTAACACATAACAAAAGATGTGCAAGCGATCATGAGAGGGAAATATTGAATGCTAGCCATGCGCCAGGTTCTGTGCTAGGCCCGTTACATCTGTGATTTCATTGATTTTTTTTTTTTTAAACTTCATGAGGGGCTCAGTGCCTGTGGCTCAAGCGGCTAAGGCGCCAGCCACATACACCTAAGGTGGCGGGTTCGAATCCCCAGCCCAGGCCCGCCAAACAACAATGATGGCTGCAACCAAGAAAAAAAAATAGCCAGGCATTGTGGCAGGCGCCTGTGGTCCATCTACTTGGGAGGCTGAGGCAGGAGACTTGCTTGAGCCCAGGAGTTGGAGGTTGCTGTGACCGTGATGCCATGGCACTCTAGTAGCCAGGGGGACAGCTTGAGGCTCCATCTCAAAAAAAAAAAAACAAACAAAACTTCATGAGGTACATATTATTTCCACTTTCCAGTTGAAGAAACTGGGACACTAGCAGGCTAAGTAATTTTCTTAATGTGCACAGCAGAGTGCTACACAAACCCAGGCTAAGACCACAGTCTGTGCCAACTTCATAGAGCTGTGCCTACTTCACTGTGTTAGGTCAATTTCCTTTCCCCCATCTTTAAGTATTTTCCAGAATCCTACAAGTTTTAGAAAAAACGAAAGCTAGTTAATCTGAAATGTATTTTGGTTTATGCATTTTTTTTTACTTCTTTTGGATACCTGTTACATCACTTTTGTTTGTTATATCACTTTTGTGTCAGAGGTCTTCTGTGTTTTTAATAGCTTTGCCTAAATGTATGATATTTTTTAAGACAATAAAAATATTTTTGCCAAAAAAGGATGTGCAAGATCTGTACAAAAAAAGTAAAAAAAAAACTTCACAGAAAGACACCAAAGGTGATTCTAACTTAATTTGGAGTGATATCATGTTTAGAGATGTGAAGCCTTAGTTCAAAAAAATTAACTATCTCCAAATTGAGCCATAGCATTAAATACAATTTCATTAAAAATCCCAAAAGATGTTTTGGTAACTTAATAAATTGGTTCTAAAATTTATATGGACGGGCTCAGCACCTGTGGCTCAAGCGGCTAAGGCGCCAGCCACATACACCTAAGCTGGCGGGTTTGAATCCAGCCCAGGCCCGCCAAACAACAATGACGGCTGCAACCAAAAAATAGCCGGGCGTTGTGGCAGGCACCTGTGGTCCCAGCTACTTGGGAGGCTGAGGCAAGAGACTCACTTGAGCCCAGGAGTTGGAGGTTGCTGTGAGCTATGATGCTACAGCACTCTACCCAGGGGGATAGCTTGAGGCTCTGTCTCAAAAAAAAAAAAATTATATGGACGAACAAAGGGCCAAGAATATCCAAAGCAATCATGGGAAGCAGAAGAAACAGGATCCTTTCTTCACAAATATGAAGGCTAATTAAAATCAAAAGCAAATTAAAACAGTATGGTGCCAGTAGAAGGACAGAGAGGCCCAAAAAGAGATGCACCCACGTGAGAAACTTTGACAAGTGACAGGGAAGGCAAAGCAGGTCACTGGGGAAGTAGGGTCTGTTCAACAAATGAAGCTGATGAAACTGGTTAACCATCTGGGAGAAAAATTAAAGAAAACAGATCCCTTCTTACACACACACACACACACACATTACTCCAGAGAGATTAAGAAATTAAACACAACCAGGTGTGGTGGTTCACGCCTATCTCATGCCTATAATCCTGACACTCTGGAGACTGAGTTGGGTGAATTGCTTCAGCTCAGGAGTTCGAGACCAGCCTAAGCAAGACTGAGACTCTTTCTACTAAAAATAAAAAAACTAGCCAGGCATTGTGGTGGGTGGCTATGGTTCTAGCTACTGGGGAGGCTGAGGTAAGAGGATAACTTGAGCTCAGGAGTCTAAGGTTGCTGTAAGTGGGCTGATGCCATAGCACTTTACCCAGAGTGACAGAGTGAGACTCTCTCAAAACAACAACAACAACAAAAAGAATTTAAGCATAAACATCAAAAGCAAAACTTCAAGTTTTTAAAGAAAATGTAAATGTATATATTTTGAATTTGAAGCCAGAGAGAGTTTTTAAGATAGAAAATTAGAAAAGATTTAACAAATTCAACTAAACAAGAACTTCTGTTCGTGGCTCAGTGCCTGTAGCTCAGTGGCTAGGTCGCTAGCCACATGCACCGGAGCTGGCTGGTTTGAACCCAGCCTGGGCCTGCCAAACAACAATGACAACTACAACCAAAAAATAATAATAATAATAATAGTTGGGCGTTGTGGTGGGTGCCTGTAGTCTCAGTTATTTGGGAGGCCGAGGCAAGAGAATCACTTAAACCCAACACTTGGAGGTTGCTGTGAGCTGTGACGCTATGGCACTTTACCAAGGGTGACATAATGAGATTGTGTCTCAAAAAAAATTTTTTTTTTAAAAATTAAAAAAAAGAACTTTTGTTCAGTAAGGAACATTGAAGAAATGAAAAAACACATCACCATGGGCGGAAGATATTTTCAATACTATTAACTGACAAATAAGGCAAAGAAAAGCAGCAACTTCGTGGAAAAATGGGCAAATGACATGAACAAGCATTTTCCAGAACAGAAACCACATATGGCTAATGAATATACACAAAGATGTGTAATCTTATTAGAAATCAGTGGAAAGAAACTAAGATCATAATGAGATATCACTTTGGGCAAAACATTAAGGAGTTTGACAAAACCAGGAATGGAGTGGATATAGATCAATAGAATTTCCTGAATATTGCTGGTGGGAATGTACATTTATATAACTACTTTGGAAAACATTTTGATATTATCTCACAAAGTTTAACATTCACCTACCCTCTGATCTTGCAATTGATTCCTAGGTCTACAGATAAGAGAAATTTTTTGTATGCATGAAAATATGTCCAAGACTTTCAACGGCAACATGGTTCATAATGGCAAAAACCTAAAACAATGCAGGGCGGTGCCTGTGGCTCAAAGGAGTAGGGCACTGGCCCCACATGCCAGAGGTGGTGGGTTCAAACCCAGCCCTGGCCAAAAACTGCAAAAAAAAAAAAAAATGCAAATGCCTGTTGACAGGACAATGGATAAATGAATTGTGTTAAAGTCACACAATGAGAAATTACACAGCATTGATGGCAAATAAATGAATTAATTTTAGTAAAATGCTGAGTGAAAAAAAGTTTCCAGAAGTAAACATGTAATATGGTAGATTTTTTTTGTAATAGAACTAATATATTCTATAGTTTTATAGACTCTTTGTTGAGACCAGGGTATGTAGCATGAGACCAATTTGAGGGTTTATTGTCCCAGAGAGAGCAGAGAGCCATTCACCTAGAAGAAAGCATTCATGTTCACCTTTTAGTTTTAGAAACAGTTTTTGAGGTCAATAGGGAGACAACAGTTTGCACATATAAGCTTTTAGGTCGTAAAACCCAAGCTGTGTTGAAGCACCCCAACACGATCATAATGATTATTAAATATCCACTATGTACAATGCAATATACTAGATGTTCTCTCCATATTGTCTCATATCAAGTTTGTAAAATTAAAATAATGAACTCCAATAAAGCTATTGCCCATTTCAAGTGTGCAAATTCAATGCTTATGTTATAAGTAGAATAAGGTTCAAATATAATAGACCTCTGTAGACCACCTAAAGGACTATAACAAACTGGCCAACGTATGGAAGTGACCAAAATAAGACACTAGGCCCACTGTACTGATATAGGCATGTGTTGTGAGTCCAGTCTGTGAAAATTAGATCAACTTAAGGAGGGCAATGTAGGGAGGTAGTCAACAATGGGGGTTCCACAGTATATGTATACACTTACTTATTTCATTATATACAGGTGTGTGTATACGTGTACTATATACGACAGTAATGAAAATTACCAATACCCTATCTGAGCAAATAGCTAATATACTCACATTAGATGTATAAATCCCAAAGAAAAAGAAATGAAATATTGATTAGACAGAAATGAAGCAATTTTTAAAAATTGAAGAATGTCTACTGAGACCTGAATTTTAATAAGTAGCAATTGGAAAAAGCAGAATGTATTGTCTAGTTCTTGCTAGCAAGTTTTAGCAAGTTACTACAACAACGAAAGGAAATAAGGGAAAAGCTAATCCGTTTATGAGCATCAACGGAAGGAAATAAAGTTAATAGACAAATGTTAGATTGTGAGAATATATCTGTAATATCTCAAACTTGAAGAGACTAATTCCTATAATAGATATTTGTGCAAACAAATAAGAATAGAGGAGAACAGGAAGCCCACCAGAATAAATGAAAAAAATCCCACAGGATGGGCACGTGGCTCACACCTGAAATCCCAGCACTTTGGGAGGCCAAGGTGGAGGATTGCTTGAGGCCAGGTGTTCCAAACCAGCATAGTGAAACCGTGTCTTTACAAAAAATAAAAAAGATGTAGCTAGGCCTGGTGGTGTACTCAGGAGGCTGAGACATGAGGATCACTTGATCCCAGGAGTGTAAGGCCACAGCAAGCAATGATAACACCACTGCACTCCACCCCTGGGGACAGAGGTGTCTCCAAAACAAACAAACAAAAACCCAACAGAAAAGACAAGACCCCAGTAGAAAAAATGGACAACGGCAGACACAGCTAGCTATCTCCGGGTATCTGTTTTCCCTTTCTTCTATAGCACAGTAATAGGTTTTGAGCTGGGCCCATAGCTGTCACTAAAGACTTCACTTCCAGTGTGTCTATGTGACTAAGTCCACACCAATAGGATCTGAGAAGTGATTGTACCACTCGCAGTTCATAACCTTAAAGGATCAGGCATACCTTCCCCTGCCTGGATTCTACTCTTTCCATTGGTATGATGGGAGACCCAGAACTAGAGGCAGTGTATCTAGGAAGGTAGATGAACAAGGTTAAGAGGCATCCTCAATGTTTACATTTTTTTTAAATTATGAAGCTACCATACTGACCATAAACTGCTCTTACTGTTATGTAAAAAGAAAATAAACTTCCATCTTGTATAAGCCATGTTATGTTATTTGGGTCTTCGTTACAGCTTTTGCAACATGTACCATAACTAATCCAGAATTTGGCACCCAGAAGTAGGAATATCTAAAATCTGAAATATATTTGAATTATTTGATTCGTCAGGTGGTAGGCAAAAAGGCAGAGAAAGAGAAAAGCCCACAGGAAAGCCACTGATTCTTTTTTTTTTTTTTTTTTTTTTTTTTTGAGACAGAGCCTCAAGCTGTCCCCCTGGGTAGAGTGCCATGGCTTCACTGCTCACAGCAACCTCCAACTCCTGGGCTCAAGCAAGTCTCCTGCCTCGGCCTTCCAAGTAGCTGGGGCCACAGGCACCTGCCACAACGCCTGGCTATTTTTTGATTGCAGCCATTGTTGTTTGGCGGGTCCGGGCTGGTGTATGTAGCTGGTGCCTTAGCCACTTGAGCCACAGGCGCCGAACCAGCCACTGATTGTTGTTAGACCTGGTGACATATTTGGCAAAACTGTCCCCTGAAGGACAGTTGAGGGCAGGCCGCGTGCCTATGAGCTTCTAAACTACTTGTTAGTGGAGAAAGAATGTGGTTGTGTATCATCTACTTCTTGTCACCACTACCCAGATTGCAAGCAGACACAGAAAGCCATCTCTGAATGCAGCATGCAATCTAAATTGAGAGTTCAGTGATGCTAAATCTTCAAGGTTTGAAAAACTCCATTACTTCTATATCTAACTAGTCTAGAAGGTAAGTCTGTATCCTCCAGGCTTTCTCAAGAGCCTCTTATTCTTTTTTTTTTTTTTTTTTTTGAGACAGAGCCCGGCTATGTTGCCCTTGGTAGAGTGCCATGGCATCACAGCTCACAGCAACCTCAAACTCTTGGGCTGAAGCAATTGTCCTGCCTCAGCCTCCTAAGTACCTGGGACTACAGGTGTCTGCCACAATGCCTGCCTATTTTTTGTTGCAGTTGTCATTGTTGTTTAGCTGGCTTGGGCTGGGTTTGAACCCGCCAGCCTCCATATATGTGGCTGGTGCTGTAACCACTGTGCTACGGGCACCGAGCTCTCAAGAGCTTCTTATTCAGTGTTCTCTGTCAGACAATGGGATGTAGCCTAGTGATAAGCTTTGGATTCACCCTTTTTTTTTTGAGACGGAGCCTCAATCTATCCCCCTGGGTAGAGTGTCATGGCATCACACTCACAGCAACCTCCAACTCCTGGGCTCAAGCAAGTCTCCTGCCTCAGCCTCCCAAGTAGCTAGGACTACAGGCGCCTGCCACAACACCTGGCCATTTTTTTGGTTGCAGCCATCATTGTTGTTTGGCGGGCCCGGGCTGGGGATTCGAACCTGCCACTTTAGGTGTATGTGGCTGGCGCCTTAGCCACGTGAGCCACAGGCGCTGAGCCTGGATTCACCCTTTTAACATTAACCTTTTGGTTTCATGTAACTGTCATAAATTGGAGAGAACAGAAGCAGAGCACAGATGACATAAAAGAGGAGACTTTTCAAGCTCATAATCTATGACCAAATACAATCTCTGGCTATAGTGATTTGCAATGGAATCAAATAGAAACAATTAGTTTAGAAGCTATCAGGTTTTTTCTAAAGAAGCCAGAGTACTGCCCTCAAAAGCATGCGATGATTTTACCCGTCAAACATCCCCTGAGCTCCTCTCCCCCCAAAACCTGCACCACTGGATTAAAGCAGTGAGATATCGTTTTTCCTTATCAATCTGGCAAAAATTAAAAATATAGATATTAATGCTAAGTGGTCATAGGGAAGTACAAATATAGAAGCCCCTTATGCACTGTTTGTGGGAATGAAGACTGATAAGAACATTCTGGAAAACATCCTTATAATATCTAGTCAAGTGGACTGGAAATAAACACATAACTTGTAAGCCATAGTGACCCTCCTATGTATTTATCCCAGGGAAATTCTCACACTGTTTCTGACAGGGACACGTATGAGAATATTCATTTTGTCATCGTGGTAGCAAGATGCTGGAGCTAATCTGATTATTCATCAGAAGAGGAAAAGATAATGAAACATGGGGCTATGCAGTAGTTAGACGCAAAGGATCAGATGTGTACCTAACAATATAGGCAGATGTTACAAGCAGTGCTGATATATGAAAACAACCCAGGTGTCTGTCAATGGACAATGGGTAAGGAAACTACGGGGTGGGTGTGTATGTGTGTGTGTGTGTGTGTGTGTAACAGTATTCAGTCCTAAAAAGAATGAGATTTTCTTTTTTTTTTTTTGAGACAGAGCCTCAAGCTGTCCCCCTGGGTAGAGTGCCGTGGCATCACAGCTCACAGCAACCTCCAACTCCTGGGCTCAAGCGAGTCTCTTGCCTCTGCCTCCCAAGTAGCTGGGACCACAGG
>CAUYTI010111895.1:0-21644 GCA_963575145.1 Galago senegalensis | reverse complement strand
TTCTGCTATATAACATGTTTCCCTGAAAATAAGACACTGTATTATATTTATGTTTTCTCAAGAAGACATACTAGGGCTTATTTTCAGGGGATATCTTATTTTTATTAAGTATAATACAACGATCTACATTTATTCAAATACAGTTACAAATACAGTTAATTCATCTTCTTCTGGAATCTGACAGGGGGAGCCAACCTTGTTGGTGGGGCTGGCGCTAGTGATGCGTGAACTCCTTTTCCCTAGATGTTCCCACATGTGCAATAGGATGCCTGTGACCATGGTTACCACACATGCACCCATGCAAGTGCTAATGGTTCAGAGAAAGGAGTTGTGGCAGATAAAAGGTATTCCAGTCTTCTTTACCACTCCATGCTGAAATGCATGGCATGGCTATGCAGCATATCTGCATAGTATTCTATGTTATACATATACCACATACATATACATGTACATATATGCTGCATAGCCACACCCATCACTAGGTCTTATTATTGGGGTAGGGCTTATATTTAACAAATGCATAGAAATCCTTCTAGGCTTTATTTTTTGGGTAGGTCTTGTTTTGGGGAAAACACAATATAAATGTATTAAATTCCCTATTTAAAAGATTTAAACTGGCTAAATGAATAAAAAACCAAGGCCCAACTATACACTATCTACAAGAAATTCATTGTACCTCTAAAGACATACATAGACTGAAAGTTAAGTGATAGAAAAAGATACTCTACACAAAGGAAAACAAAAAATAAATATGAGTCTACACTTACATCAAATAAATCAGACTTTAAGTCAAAGACTGTATACACACAGACAATATGAATATATACTCATAAAGAAAACAATTCAGGTAAATGGAAAATTATGGTAAATGCATATGCAGTGAACACCAGAGCATCAAATAGGTAAAGCAAATTTCATTAGATTTAAAGAAAGAAATAGACCTCAATACGATAGTAGTTGTGGATTTGAAAAGCTCAGTCTCAGCAGAAAATCAACAAAGAAACATTAGATTTAAACTGCACTACGTATAAAATGCACCTAGAAAACAATTATTTTTAATTTAAGGTTACTTTGAGCATACAAAGAATTAGGTTCCAATGTTTGCATTTGCTAGGTATAGTCCCTTTTGTAGTTGTGTCTCGCCTCTAGGAGGTGTGCCATTATACCCCCATATTGTGCCCATTAAGTAGGAGTACATTAAGTGGGAGTGCCCCCACATTGTGCCTATTAAGTGGGAACACAATAATCCCCCTTCCTCCTCCACTCCCTTCCTCTTCATCCTTTCCCCTCTCCCTCCATCTTGAATTGAATTGAGTTTTTATTTTGTATGAGCGTGTGTTAGATCATCTACTGGCTTCATATTAGCATTAAGAACATTAGAGAATTCCTTTTCCATTCTTTTGATACTTTACTAAGAAGGATGCATTTCTACTTCATCCAGGCTAATACAAAAGAAACAAGGTCTCCATCTTTTTATGACAGAATAGTATTCCATGGTATACATATACCACAGTTTATTAATCTCTTCCTGGGTTCATGGGCATTTAGGTTGTTTCTACACCTTGGAGATTATAAATTGAACTGTGACAATCTAGCAAAGGGTAGATAATGAGAACGTACAAAGAACTCAAATTAGTCTACAAAAAAGGAGTAAACAATCCTAATTATAAAATATTTCATCCAGCAGTGGCAGAATGCACATTCATCTCACAAGCATATGGAACTTTGCCTAGGCTAGGCCATATGCTAGCACAATGCTAGCACAAAACAAACCTCAACAAATTTGAAAAGAAATTAAGAAATTCAATCATATCAAGTATTTTTTTTCTAAACATAATGATGTAAGACTAAAAATCAATATCTAAAGAAACTTTAGAAGCTGTATGAATGTGGAAATTAAATTACATTCTCCTGAATGAGCAATAAGCCAAGAAAGAAATTATGAAGAAAGTTTTTAAAAAATCTTGAAACAAAAGAAATAGAAATACGACATACAAAAGTTATGAGATCTAGCAAAAGCACTGCAATGAAGGAAACTTATAACAATAAACACCCATATCAAAACAATATAAAGATTCCAAATAATCTAACAATGACCCTCAAGAGACAAAAATACAAGAATAAAGCAAATCCCAAATTAGTGGAAGAAAAGAAATTATAAAGATCAGAGTGGAATTAAACAAAATTGAGACAGAAATAATTATAAAAGCTCAACAAAACAAAAATTAATTCTTGAGAAGATAAATAAAATTAAAAAATTATTGGCTAGAGATATGGAAAAAAGACCTAGAAAAGGCTTGGTGTCCTTAGCACAGTGGTTACAGTGCCAGCCACATACACCAAGGGTGCCTAGTTCAAACCCGGCCTGGGCCTTCTAAACAACTGCAACAACAACAACAACAAAAATAGCTGGACTTTGTGGCCAGCACCTGTAGTCCCAGCTACGTGGGAGGCTGAGGCAAGAGAATTGCTTAAGTCCAAGAGTTGGAAGTTGCTGTGAACTGTGATGTCACAGCACTCTACAAAGGGCAACACAGTGAGACTCTGTCTCAAAAAAAAAAAAAAAAAAAAACCCAGAAACACAAATTAAAAACTGAAAAAAGAGACAGTATGATTAGTACCACAGAAATGCACAAGACAATTAGAGACTCTTGCAAACAACTATACACCCAAAAATTAGAAAATCTATAAGAAATGGATAAATTCCTGGACACACCCAACCTACTGAAAAAACAGAAAACTTTAACAGACCATATGTATATATTATGTGTGTGTGTGTAGATAGTCAATGCAATTCCTATCAAAATCTCAATGATATTTTTTCACTGAAGTAAATAAATAAATAAATAAACTTTTATGGAACCCAAAGACTATGAATAAGCCAAACAATCTGTAAGGAATAATAAGATTGAATCAGTAACTAACAGACTCCTGACCCCAACTTTCCAAAAAAGGTATAGAACTGGATGACTTCACTGCTAAAATCTATCAAGCTTTTGAAAGCAAGTTAACACCAGTTCTTCTCAAACTGTTAAAAAAAATCAAAGAAGACAAAATTCTTTCAAAGTCATTCTCAGAGACAAGTGTAATTACACTAAAATCAGACAGGGACAAAATCAAACCAAACAAACAAACTAAAAGAACACTATAGGTCAGTCTTCCTGATAAACATAGATGCAAATGTCCTCAACAAAATATTAGCAAGCTGAATTCAATACAACATTTAAAAAATTACACACCAGGATAAAATGGGGTTTTTCTTTGGGATGTAATGATGCTTCAAAATACACGAATTAATAAATACATTACATGTTATCAACAGAATGGTGCATGAAAACATAACATCTACAGAAAAAACACTTGATAAAATTCAGCATTCCTTCATGATAAAAACTCAACAAATCTGCTATAGAAGGAATGTATCTCAACACAATAAAGGTCAGTTATATATGAGAAATAACAAACAACATCATACTCAGCCTGGAAAAGTTAGAATCTTTCTATCTAAGACCTAGAATCATAAGGCTTGAAAGTATAACTTACTCTTGATCCATGAACTGAAAAATAGATGTTGTATCAGCAGGAATGGAAACAATGTTAATATGTTTATGCCACTTCATCAGATCTCCTTTGTCCAGCACATTGTCAAGGAGCAGTAATGCTTGGAAAGAAATCCTTTCTTTTCTGAGCATTAAATCTCAACAGAGGGCTTAAAATATTGATTAAATCAGGATATAAACAGATTTTATTGTTTTATGTACAGGAAATAGGAAGAGTAGGTTTGGCAAATTTCTTAAGGAGCCTCAACTGTTTGAAATGGTAAATAAATGAGTGTTGGCTTTGACTAAAAGTCATTAGCTGCATTGTCTCCTAACAAGAAAGTCAGGCTGTCCTTTGAAAATTTGAAGAAAGGGGTTGATGTCTCCTTTCTAGCTGTGAACAGTCTAGATGACGTCTTCCAGTCAAAGGCTGTGTCATCTCCATCAAAACTATGCTGCTTAGTGTAGCTATATTCATCAATTAGCTGTATCATCTAGATAATTTGCTACACCTTCTATATCAGCACTTGCTATTGATCATGCATTTTTATGTTACAAAGATTACTTTTTTCCTTAAAATTCGTGAAGCTGTATCTACTAGCTTTGATTTTTTTCTTCTGCAGCGTCCATACTTTCCTCAGACTTCATAGCAATAGAGTTGGGGACATGGTCTGGATTAAGCTTTGGCTTAAGGGAACAGTATACCTGCTTCGATCTTCTCTCCAGATGACTACAACTTTCTTCATATCAACAGTAAGGTTATTTAACTTTTCTATCATTGTATGTTTGCCAGAGCAGCACCTTTAATTTTCTTCAAGAACTTACTTTTTTTTTGCATTCATAACCGAGCTAACTGCTTTGTGCAAGAGGCCTAGCTTTTGCCTTATCTTAGCTTTCTACAAGCCCTCCTCACTAAGCTTAAAATTTTCTCGATTTTAATGTGAAAGGAAAGAGGGGTGATTCTTTGGCTTGAACACTTGGAGGACATAGTAACATTGTTAACTGGCCTAACATGGGCAGTGTTGTTTCTTAGAATATGAAGGCCTGAAAAGAGGAGGAGAAACTAGAAAGAGGCTGGAATAGTCAGAATACACACACACATACACATATGCACACACAAGCACACATGCAGCATTAAATTTAGCACTTTATATGAGTATGGTTCATGGTGCCCCCAAAGAATTATAAAAGTAACACCAAAGATCACAGATCACAGGTTGCCAGGGTTTGAAATACTTGGAGAACTATCCAACACAGAGGCCCAAAAATGACTATATGATGTTAGAAAAGTGGTGCCAACAGACTCCCTCTACTCAGCATTACCAAAAACATTCGATTTGTAAGAAGTCCAATATTGATGCATCAAAATAAAGTGAAGTGCTATAAGTGAGGTGTGTTGATGTATCAATTTAAATATAAATAAAGAGGATGGGGACTAGCAGCCACCCTTTATATAATCAGCTACTTGGTTGCTTAAAATAATCAAAGACCTTTTCAGACAAATATGCCAAACAGGAGGCCAGTGGCAATCTTTCCCTCAATTTACCATAATTTATTAAAGTGGATGTGGCCTGTGGGCAGAGGAAATAATTATCTGCCAAGGTTATCATTCCCTTCACTTCAGGGATGATGCCTTCATTTTCTCCTGCACCTACAAGTATGCCTGCAGCATTCAAGTAATACATTTTAAAAGATGCATACATCAATAATTTATCATTCATTAGTAATACCATTTAATATAATTATTCAAAATACTTTACAATTTGATATTGACTTCCTATTTAATAAGAAGTGATGTCATTTGCTCTTAATTTTATTTCTAGAATATTGATTAACCTTTAGACCAAAATGAAAATGAGCTCGACATTTATAAAACAAGAAGATAAATCAGAAAAAGGAGAAATTAACAACAACAAAAAATAAGATTGAGAAAATCCTCAGAACCAAAAGTTGGTTCTTTTAGAAGACTAATAAGGTTGAGAAACTTCTGCTAGTTATCAAGAAATAAAAGGAAAAGAAACCAAAGAAACCATGTTATTGAGGGAGTGATTATCATAAGATACATAGCCATTTAAAAAATAAGAAAATATTAAGAACAAAATTTTAAAAATTAGGTAAGTTTAGCAATCTTTGTGTAAGTCATTAAATCTCAGTCATCAAAATTGCTATTAAAAAATGGGAAATGTAGCCAGGCATGGTGACTCATTCCTGTAATCCTAGACCTCTGGGAGGTTCAAGCAGGAGGATCCCTTGAAGTTAGGAGTTTGAAACCAGTGTAAGCAAGAATGAGACCTTGTCGCTATTAAAAATAGAAAAATTAGCTGAGTATTGTGGCATGCTCCTGTATTCCCTGCTACTGGGGAGGCTGAGGCAGGAGGATTACTTGAACTCAGGAGTTTCAGGTTTTATGAGCTCTTTTAAAAGGAAAAATAAAATAAACTGCATTTTTCTTTCATGTGGGCTTATAATTGTTTACACATTGGTTTCATGTTAGTCTTGTGTACATTGGATATGCTTTTCCCCCATTCTTGTGATACTTTACTAATAGAATGTATTTCAACTCCATCCAGGTAAACACAAAAGATGTAAAGTCTGCATCTTTTCTTAAGGCTGAATAGTACTCCATGGTGTACATATACCACAGTTTGTAGATTCATTCATGGGTTATTAGGCACTTTGGTGGGGAGAGGAGAGCAGGAACAGGGAAAGGGGGAGGAGAGAGTGTGATGGGTAAGATCTCAGCTAATGAGCACAAGGTGAGGATGTTCAGCACACCCTCTGGGTGAAAGGCTCATTACAACTTGAACTTCACCTCAGAATTAAAATAATGTAACCTAAACATTTGTACCTTCATGTCAATCTGAAATAAAAAACAAACAAAAAAAAAGAAATAACAAAAAAAGAAAATAAACTTATAAAATAGATCCTATGTACATATGACATAACTAATTAGAAATACAAATGAATTGATAGAATAAATAACAGAATTTAACAAGTTTCTCATGTAAAAGGGTATAGCTAACTTACTATTGGAGACTCTTACAAAGTGTTCATCTGGGCTGTGTGCTGTGTCTCACACCTGTAATCCTTGCACTCTGGGAGACCAAGGATTGCCCTGAGCTTAAGACCAGCCTGAGGAAGAGCATCCATCTCTAAAAATATCCCAGTGTTGTGGCAATGCCTGTAGTCCCAGCTACTCAAGAGACTGGGGCAAGAGAATTGCTTGAGCCCGAGAGGTAGAGGTTGCTGTAAGCTATGATGCCATAAATAAATAAAAATAAAAAGTGTTCTTCTTTGGGAAGATTGTCATCACAAATATGTCAAACATTCCCAAGCTGTTCTGCTTACCTAATGCAATTTCAGGCAAAATATCAGTATTTTTGTTTCTCTTTGGAAGAGTTTTTTCATGTGAATTATAACTTTAATTGTAACTTTGCCTTTAAAAGTGCAAAGGTTTATTAAAACCAGCCAAGAGCCGTTTGAAGAAGGACACAGCATAGGTGAAATGTCATACTTGCCATTCAGCAATAATATGCTTGTCATCATTGTAATAATGGCCTAAAAAAACAAATCAACCAATGGAACAGAGTAAAGCCATGAATCAATCCACAAAACTGTACAAATATGACATATGAGAGAGTTGTTATTGAATGTTAATTGTCTTATATCCTTTATACAAATAAGATGCTTGTAGGGATTGTGTCTCTTCTAATAGTTTCTTGAAATGTTTTACTATCTTTGGAACTGAAATAAAACATCCATGTTAACATCTGAATTCAAAATACCGAACCCTTGTTCATACCAAAGGGAATGTACAATTAGTATCTTTACACTTACTGGTGAAATTATGTAATATGCCACATTTATTGAGCACTTGATATATGCCAGTGTTCTACATCTTGCGTCTGTATTAACTTTTAAACCTCAAAGTAACAGGTTATATGATCTTTATTATCACCACTTTATGTAGGAAGAAGCTGAGGTACAAATCGGCCTAGTATTTTCTTAAGGGTTATACAAGAATAAGAGATAAACCTGGGTTTTAAATGCAGGTGTTCAGAGACTGGAGATCACTCTCTCCTAGAAAGAAATATGACAATCGGCAGCCTTAAAAATGTTGATTTTCATAACTGACAAAATTTACCTCTAGAAAATTTTAAGTAATGAACCTTAAATTGATTTGATACCTTGTGAACAAAGGTGTTCATCTATATAGTACTCCGCAGAACAATGGTTTTAAATGTCTGAGTAGAAAATAGTGAAATAGAAGGTGATATATGTGGTTGTTACCAAGTTGCCCTTAAAATGCAATTCACAAGTAATTTTCTTCCTGTAGCATTATATTTACATTACAATGCTAAGTGGAAAATAACAGAACCCAATAATGGAAACATAGCACTATGTCACATTCCACAAATGTACAAATAAAAGAATAGAAATGGAAAATATCAACAGTAGAGATATACAATGATGATTATTTTATTTCTCTGTATTCTCTATATATTTTAAATATGTGTGTGTTTCATTATTTAAAAGCTAAATAGGCTTTTTCTAAGTACTGTTTAAAAAAATAGTAGCAGTCTGCAGTCTACTGCTTGGGTAGAGTCTCAAGCAGTCTCTTCAGTTTTCGTGTACTAACAAAAAGTACAATACAGGGGATGGGCCATTCCCACTTGGTGAGCTTCCTCAGCAGTTTACCAGCCTCACAGTCTTAGGAGCTACTTACCCTCATTCTTGGACAGAAAAAAACTGTAAGTTCAGAGGGTCTGACCTGCCTGCAGATCTGTCCTATAGCACCAAATAGATAATGAACTAAAACGCTATAGAAATGAGGTGTCACTACCTTCTAGTGAACCCTGAAACATGAAGCTGGATAAAATACTTGTGATCTAACGGCACAGGAAAGCAATACTACATTAATTTAAGCTCTAACCTTGACATATCTCCCACTCAAAGAATTATCTCAGGAAGGAAAATTAAGCTTCCTGCCCTTGACTTTTCTCTGTTGAATAAAATGTGTAATGCTCTTTATTTACTTAAAAAAAATGATTTAGGATCCATGAATGAAAAGGAGTTGGTTTGGAATATTAATAGTATCCCAGAATGTCATATTCCAGACCACAAGATTTTAGGAAAAGACACCTGAATTATGTAAAAATGATGTAAAGGTAAACTATCTAGCACTAAACACAAATGGGCCAAATTCATTTCTCTCTTTATTTAGGACAATTTTCTTCATGGCCAGTGTTTAATACAATTCTGCAACAAATGTAGAGGATATTGGATTGGTTATTAAAAGAAAAACTGAAAACTTGTATTCAGTTTAAACTGATATGGGCTAAAAGTTTGAAGGTTAAGCAAGTACAGAAAACCTCTTCATAATAGAAAAAACATGGATATTACCCAGGTAGAGGGCAAAGTAGGAGTAGGGGGAGTGTTTTATTAACAAAAATTAGTGTCAATGATCACAGCTCATTGACTTTTGTCATTCCATAATAGCAGTGGTCTTCTACCGTGAAGAGATGCCAAGGCCAGGAAATTAGGAGCCTTGATTGGCAAGACCCAATTGTTATTAATTTGAGTGCTTTTTTCTTTTAAATTTTTTTAGTACAATTGAGGCACGAAGGCTAGGCTAACTCTATTTCACATTTTATCTTTTTGTGATTCTCCTTCCTATATCAAAACAATAACCACCATTTGTATTAGCAATGGTAATTATCATTTACATTGCTTGGGGTTTATTTCATTCATGGTTTTTGCCCAATATATCTGTGCAGTCATTAGTATAAAGTATGGAAAATTTGCAGTAGATGTCAGAAATTAGTTATTAAAATAGTATTCTCAAAGATCAAGCTATATTTTATAAGAGAATGGAATTTTAACTACCCTAGAATGCCATAAAACTCTACTCTTTTCTCTTTAGTAAACGTATACATTTTATTGCTTTTACTGGTAAGAAAAAAAAAAAAAAAGAAAGGACAGATGGCACAGAAATGGGACCTAGGAAAATCGCTTATACTGAAACCAATTTTAATACCCTTGCTAATAAAGTTCTTTCTATACATATGGGCCAGATTTTTTCCAGGAAAAAGGGAGTAATTCTTCATTTTGTCTAGGGAGTTTAACTCTTTCAATACCCTGGGGCACTTTACGGTGCATTAAATTATACTAAATAGCCCGAAAGAATTAACACACTTTCCAAGTCAAGGCTTTTATTTCTTTCTCCTTGGTACCATCAGGCCATTGATCATATTAGAAGGTCTAACCAACTCCCACAAGACACTTTCCCTTATGTCAGACCCAGCCAGGTGTGATGGTTTCCTTTCTTGAACTCCAATAAACTTTATAAGACCTATTCAGCATCACTCAACTAAATCACATAATGGCAAATTTATAACCCAGTGGTGCTAAATGATGTAGTTGGTTGTCTCTGCTGCTTGCTGGCTAAATCTTAAAAATAAAGCCAGCTCACCCAGTATTTTTCTAAAATTGTGTTATGTGACCTTCATCCACCCAAAATAAGAGAAAAACTTCATGCAACACCATCTTTACTTTAATTATGTCTTTCCCCAATTGGTCTTATAAAGTGGGGGAGCCAGGCAGGCTTTTTATCCCACCTCAGGGGGGCAAGAGAATAGGAAATCTGTCACTAATTCCTTTCACCTCACAGGCGAAACTCCTTCACCCAATTAACTAAGACCAGGTGCACCCTGCAGTGAGTCTGAGGAATGTAGAGAACTCACAGACCCTGCTTCCATCCTGGCAGAAAGGATCCCAGCCTGCAGCTGATTAGCAAGCTTTACTCTGGCTGCAAACCCTAGGTAACTGTATATTTTTCTCCAATAAAGTTGGGAAATATCATGGGTGCTGTGACATAAGTAAGGACTGTCCTACGCGGACACTATTCAGAGCACTTTGTGCATTAGCAGACCTGTCCTTTATAGGATTCAGTGTACTATGATAGGTGAGTGCGAGTTAGCACATCAACATCCATCAGCCCCCCGACTTATGTTGAGATATGTGGTCTTTCACATTTCCTGAGGATATATTTCTGGTGTGTTACTAACAGTTTGATCTTCAGCAGAAAAACATAAACATATTCAGATACAAGTAATGGTGGACAAATAGCAGCACAGGGAGGGAAAGGATGGAAATCCTGATATAGGAGTATGACTATCCCAAGTATCCAACTATATAACAAAGGTGGCCGCAGAAGTGTTAGGGGAGTGGATGCTGGAGTCCCAAAGACCTGGATTCAAGACTCTGCCTGTGTTATGACCTCCTGAGTTCTGTATATAAGTATCATTTCCTTCATCTCTCTCAGTTTCAGGTTCCAATTTGGAAAATTGAGAAAAGTCATTATAAGAATAGGAGTGGTATAGAGTTGTAGTAAGGATGAACTCAGATAAAGCAAGCAGGACTTCTAAGACTGGTAGACATATAGTATGTACTCCATAATAGGGTGCTATTACATTATTATAATGTAATGATTGAAGGCATTCCATTAGGAAAAGCAGAAAAAAATAATAAAATAAAAAGTATGTTTCCAGAAGGCAGCTCTACTAAGTGAGAAGTTTGGGCTTTGTGTAATAATTTGGCAGCAAATCACTGGGATCCAGGAAATTAAAAGGGAATAGTATAGAACTGGGACTTTCAGAATGCACTTAATCTGGGTCCTAAAACAATGTGGTTGGTGTCTTAATGTCCATGGAACAGAAGAGAAAGCAGCCGAGTAGGGACTGGTCCAGCTAAGTTTCCCACTCCCACTTCACTCAATGAGCAGGTTTGCTTTGAGCTCTTTTGTATATTATACTTAAATGTAGTACTTTATTTGAATACAGCATTTGTAAAAGTAAACATTTTAAACAGGCTCTGCTTAGTGTAATTTGAAAGCAGTTACTTCTGAGGAGCTGATTGTAACAACAAAATGTATGTTTCCCTTGGTTTTATATTCCTTGTCCATGATTAGGTAATTACTGGGAATGCCCAACCTGAGTGCTAATATTAAGAGTTAATTGCAGCTCAGCACCTGTAGCTCAGTGAAGCAGGGTGCCAGCCACATACACCCAGGCTCAAACCCTACTTCACCAGGGTTTGAGCCTGGTGTGGGCCTACTAAAAAACAATGACAACTGCAACAACAAAAAAATAGCCGGGGTTATGGCAGGGAGCCCATCGTAGTCCCAGCTACTGGGGAGGCTAAGGTAAGAGACTCACTTAAGCCCAGGAGTTTGAGGTTGCTATGAGCTGTGATGCCACGGCCCTCTACCAAGGACAACATAGTGAGACTCTGTCTCCAAAAAAAAAAAAAAACCAAAAGAGTTAATTGCACAGTGCTCACCTGTTGACTCATTTTTAGATGATCACACTACTTGCAATCCACTAATTCTTTCTAGTTTCTATTGAGGATGACATTCTACCAATGGGTGGAAAAACTCTAGTGGGATGCAGACTCCCTAGGAACCAGTGGTGAATGGCATCCCCTCTTTGCTGGTACAGTCTGGACGATGCTTAAACCAACCCTAGCAAGTCATCCATTAGCGATTTCTTGCTATCAAAAGGGCCTGTACTACCTTAAGAAAGCATGTGTCTCGGAGGTTGATGGGATCCTCATTTGCAAGGTAGTTGCAATAGAATTCATCAGTGGAGTAAACTCACATAATACCATACACATCTTTTTTTTTTTTTTTTCTGCACAAATCCCCTATTTCTGGTTTTGTGTCAACTGCACATTGTCTCTGTGACTTTGATGTGGCTTTCAAAGAACTACTGTCATGGACCCTTTCTGATTAATTCCTCTCCATCAAGGGAGGGTGTCCACGGTCAGGCTGCCAGAGTGAGTACATAGTTGGCTCGGTTTTGCTGTGAAGATTTTTAGTTGGATCTGGACAATTTAGGTTCAAAGCCATGAACCATAATCTTCAGAATGTACTTTAACATATATAAATTATGGCTCCCACATGGCTTTGGCTGAGAATGAAATAGTCATTGGAGTACAATCAGCAACCAAAATTACTTTTAAAGGATTTCTGCCTTCGCTTGCAACTGTGGAAGAATTTTAAAAGAAACTTAAGTTGTAACCCATGGCAACATATTTGAGAATTTCTTTTCTTCTTTCCTTAATGTGCTTTCACCTGCTTCTTGGAATATTTGTTTTTCAGTCATTCTTTGTGTTTCCAACCCTGACAAATTCCTCCCCCTCTTCCAGATCTCAAAGCCAGGCAACATGCTTCCTAGTGATGGCGCAGTGTTGGGTCCCTTCCCTTTCTTCACATGTGTAATGAATTAGAAATGGGAGCACCAATAACCCAGAGTATATTTGTGTTACTAAGTCATCTAATGCTTTCACACATAGGTATTTCTTATTGACATGTTTAGATTTTGTGTATAAATAGCTGAAACTTATAATCAAATGTTTAAGGGAAAGCCAAAACATTAAATAAAAATTGATTGCAAGCAAATGTTAGCCATTTGTATACGTCTTAAAGCAGCCCCATCCTGAGTCTGCCTCCGTATTCATTTTCTGTAGAAGTACACCACTCTCTTCCCATTTCCTATTCCAGGAATAATAATACACAACTTCATGATGTTTTATAGCCTTGGGCCCATAAGCCAATAAATTGCTGAAGTTTTGGAGGCTATTAAATAACTTTTGCCAATTCAGGTATATAAAAAAGTGTATTCTCTTTTCCTAGACTGTATTTTTCCCCACATGAAGTATTTTAAAACGTCTTTTATTAATAACCAAGTATTTTTAGGCATAACTCTTCCAATGATTTTTTACCTAATAAATTTTTTCAAGGGCGAAAATGAAATTAATGAAAAAGTACTCTAAGAAATGGTCTAAACCACGTATATACGTTTCTTCAATAAAATGTTAAAATACTTTTCTTTAGTGTCCACTACAATTAGATCCATACAACAGAACAAAGCAGACCCTTCAAGTACCCTGTGGATATCAAATTAGGTGTCTGTGCATGTAACACTCAACATATATGGAGAATATGTGGGGTATAATTGTAGAATTTTTTGTAACCATATTGAGTGACTTTGCAAAGAACTGTAGGTTGACATTGTGAGGTCATCTTAATTATTTAAATTTGGTTAATTTGTAAAAATAGGGTAATTGACATTTCTGGATTCTCCAGGAACTAGAATCTATTTGTATTTAGAATGAGAGTTATTATAAGGAAGGTCTTATATGATCATGGAGATCGATAAATTCTATAATCTGTACTGCAGTCTGCAAGATGGAGACTGCTGATGGTGTATTTCCAGTTTTTGTCTAAAGGCCTGAGACATCAGAGAGTCAATAGGCTAAATTTAAATTTGAGTTCAGGTCGGAAGGCAGGTCCCAGTTCAAAGACAGGCAGAGAGAGCAAATTCTTTTCACCAAACATTTTGTTCTATTCAAACCCTCAGTGGATTTTAAGGCCTAACCACATTGAGGAAGGCAATTTTCCTTACTTGGTCTACTAAAGCAAATGTGAATTTCAAATAGAAATATCTTTCAAATAGAAAGACCAACCCAGAATAACATTTAACAAAATATCTGTGTACCCTGTGACCCAGTCAGTTTGACTTCTATAATTAATCACCACACCTATTAATTCTGTCTAACAGAAATACAGTGCAAGCCATATATTTATTTTTTTAATTTTTAGAAACATAAGCATAAGTTATCTGTGGGGGGTTACTATAATTTAGATATTCAAAATATTTATAGGTGCATGTGTTTAGATACCTATACATGCTTGCATAGTTAATATATATTTTAAAATAAAACTAATTAATTTAGATATACACTTCCATAATAAAAGGTAGTTGCATTTTGCCTCTTGATTTCTTTAGATCTGTGCTATCCAAAATGGTAGACAACAGTTACACGTAAATAATGAGCTTTTGAAATGTGTTTATTGTGACTAAGAATTTAAATTTTTAATAATTTTAATGAATTTAAATTTTAAAATTTATTACATTCAGTCATTGGAAACTTTCAAGTATGTTTAGAATGACTTTACTAGGTGAATCAACTTTTACAACTGTAAATTTAATAAAATTGAATTCAAACATAATTTCAGATAAGAATTAGCATCAAAATTAGGAAGTTCTATAAAATTTTCATAGAGTTTTTAAGACAATATAATATGAACAACAGAATATAAAATATCTTTCATAAAAATTATGTATGATAATTTTTAATATGAGTTATAAAATATATAATTAAAATTAATTGCATATTACCTATTGATTTATTTATTTAATATGGCTACTAAAAAATAGAAAAAAAAATGTGGTTTGCATTGTATTTCTGTTGGACAGAACTGCTATATGTGAACAATGACATCAAATTAGAGTGAACATCAAATTCAGGCATCCAGTTCTGCAAGAGATAGCCTGGCATCTGAGGGTGTGTGTAAAATATGGTGAATTGTTGTTTTTTATATTTCTTGTTAGAAAGCCTATATGGACCTGTACCAAAGGCTTGATATCATGAACATTGATTATGCAATTTAGGTAGTGTGGAATGTTTTTATTGTATTGATCTTCGAGTCATGACTAACTTAAAAAATGAAGTGGATTAGAATCTTTCCAATCTCCACAAAGTAACACATGTGAGTTACATATTTATAATAATAAAAATTATTTTTAGTAACATACTGGTTTAAATTATTTTCTTTTTGAAAGATATACATCTTAAGCATTATGCAATTTAAGATTAATTATTTGAAGGATATTTTCCAGTAAAACTATTTCATTTATTTGTTTAACAAATGTCTATTTACAGGCTTGCTTTTGGCACAGGGATATGATGTACAAAAGAAAGATGTAGAGTTCATGTTCTACTGGTACATATATGAAGTTATTAACTAAAAATAACAACAGATTATATAATAAACATAGATGTAATATAAGATGTCCTTTTACACAGATGTAATACAAGATGTCCTTTAAAGCAAAGAAATAATAGGATTCAGATGCAAAGTTTTCACTGAATACTTGAGGGTAGAAACCTGGTTGTGTTTCACTGAAGAGAGAATTAAAGGTGAGGAATTAGAATCAGTAAGTCTGGGCAGCTCCCTCTGAAAATTTGACTGTAAAGAAGATCTGTGAAATGATCAGATTTCTGAGGAAGGACTTGGGAGTCAATGTAGGATTTTAATAGATGACATTTTGTAAAGTAAATCCTTAAAGTCAATGGAAATAAAAGTAGAAAGTAAAGAATAAGAGAGAATTAAGTTATAGCTTTCTTATGAAAACTGTAAATTAGTTTCATAGTAGGGTTGTGTACCTTGGATATTTTTCTTCCATTCTTGTGATACTTTGCTAAGAAGAACATTTTCCAGCACCATCCATGTAAACATGAAGGAGGTATGAGAATATGGGGAGGGGGTAGAGGAAGAGGAGGGGAGGGGGGTGGATGAGTGGAGGGAGAGTGATTGGTGGGATCACCTCTATGGTTTATCTTACAAGGGTACAAGTGAATCTTTCTAAAAGTAGAATATAAACGTCTTAACACAATAACTAAGAAAATGACATAAAGGCTATTAACCAGTTTGATGAAAATATTTCAACTTGTATATGAAAACACACTGTACCCCATGATTGCATTAATGTACACAGCTATCATTTAATAATAATAAAAATGTAATAAAAATTAAATAAAAATTTTAAAAAAAAGAGTGGGCATCGTTGCCTGGTACCAGTTCAACATAGAAAAGCTTTCCTTTTTATTTCACTTAGTATGATATTGACTGTAGGTCTGTAATACGTGGCATCTCCCAGTTTAAGAAATGTCCCATCTATGCCTATTTTCTTAAGTGTTCCTGTCAGAAAAGGATGCTGGATTTTGCTGAATGCTTTTTCTGCATCTATTGAGAAGATCATATGATATTTCTTTTTGCTTTCATTGATATGGTGAATGATATTTATGGATTTGAGTATATTAAACCAATCTCGCATCCCTGGGATTAAATCTAGAGATTGTTTGGGGTAGTACTGGCATTTTAAATGTTGATTTTGCCCATCCAAGAACATGGTATGCCTTGGTATATTCCTTCTGTTTGATCATGATGTATAATTTTTAATGTGTAGCTGAGTGTATAATTTTTAGTGTGTAGCTAATGTGTATAAATTTTAATGTGTAACCCTATTTGGTAGGGTTTTACTAGACTATTTCTGCATCAGTATTCATTAGTAAAACTGGTCTGTAGTTTTCCATTTTTGTTGGATCCTTCCCTGGATTTGGCATCAGGGTGATGGGTGATATTTGCTTCGCAGAACAAGTTGGGGAGAGGTCCATCTTTCTCAATCTTTTGGGAGATGTTCTGTAGTACAGATACAAGGTCTTCCTTGAAATTTGATAGAATTCTGTTGTGAAGTCATCTGGTCTGGAGATTTTTTTTTTTGGATGGGGGGCTGGTGCTTTTTTATTGTTGCTTCAGTCAGTCTGTTCAAGAAATCTATTTCTTCCTGGTTAAGTCAAGGGGTATGGTGTGATTCCAGGTATGGGTCCATTTTCTCCACATTGTCAAATTTCTTAGCATAGAGTTTGTTATAATCAGAGATGCTATTTGGTATCTCTATGGTATCTGGTATTATTTCTCCCATTTTGTTTCTGATTCTCACTTCTAATTCAGAATTATTAGGGAGCTCACTTTTCCATTTTTGGTTAGTGTGGCAAAAGGTTTATCAATTTTATTTAGTTTTTTAGGGAACCACATTTTGTTTCATTAATTTTTGGAATTGAACCTTGGTTTTCAATTTCATTTATTTCTGATCTAATTTTGATTATTTCTTTTCTTTTGCTGGGTTTAGGATTGGATTGTTCTTCCTTTAACAGTTCCTTGAGGTGATTCATTGGGTTGTTGACATGTGCTCTTTCCGTTCTTGGATATAGGGATGTAATGCAATAAATTTCCCTCTTAGAACAGCTTCTGGAGTAGCCTGCACAATTTTGATAACTTGTGGCTTCATTGTTGTTATGTTCACAGAATGTAATGATTTCCTTCTTTATGTCCTTCTTGAACCCACTGTTATTCAACACAGGGTTGTCTAGTTTCATCGATGTTGTGCAGGGATGGTTTTTGTTGGAGTTGAGTTCTACCTTTATTGCCTTATGGCCTGAAATGTTACAAGGTATACTTTCTATTCTATTAATTGTGTTGAGGCTTGATTTGTGTTCTAGGATATAGCCAGTTCTGGAGTATGATCCATGAGGTGGAGAGAAGAACATGTACTCAATAGTATTGAGGTGGTATGTTATGAATATGTCTATTTTTCTTTCTTTTTTAATTAAATTATAGCTGTGTACATTAATGCAATTATGGGGTACAATGTGCTGGTTTGATATACAATTTGAAATATTTTCATCAAACTGGTTAACATAGCCTTCACAGCATTTTCTTAGTTACTGTGTTCTGGATATTGTCTTCCGGATATATACCTAGTAGAAGAGTTGCAGGCTTGAATCGCAGGTCTATTTTTTGGTCTCTGAGTGTTCTCCCAACATCTTTCCAAAAGGAACATATTTGTTTGCATTGCCACCAGCAGTGCAGAAGTGTTCCCATTTCTCCACATACATGCCAACATCTCTGGTTTTGAGATTTTGTGATGTAGGCTAATCTTACTGAAGTTAGATGATATCTCAAAGTGGTTTTGATATGCATTTCTCTGATGATTAAGGATGATGAGCATTTTCTCATATGTCTGTAGGCTGTATTCCTGTCTTCTTCAGAGAAGTTTCTCTTCAAGTCCCTTGCACACAATGAATTGGGATTACTTGTTCTTTTTTTATTAATTAGATAAAGTTCCCTGTGGATTCTGGTTATTAAACCTTTGCTGGAGACATAACCTGCTAATATCTTCTCTCATTCTGAGGGCTGTCTGCTTGCTTTACTTGCTGTGTTCTTGGCTGTGCAGAAGCTTTTTAACTTGATCAGGTCACAGTAGTGTATTTTTGATGCTACTTCAATTGCCCAGGGGGTCCTCCTCATAAAATATTCACCCAGGCCGGTTTCTTCAAGAGTTTTCCCTGCACTTTCTTCTAGTCTTTTTATAGTTTCATGTCTTAAGCTTAAGTCTTTAATCCAGTGAGAGTCTATCTGAGTTAATGGTGAAAGGTGTGGGTCCAGTTTTAGTCTTCTACAGGTTGCCAGCCAGTTCACCCAGCACCATTTGTTAAATAGGGAGTCTTTTCCCCACTCAATGTTTTTAATTGGCTTGTCAAAGATCAAATAACAGTCAATAGCTGGGTTCATCTCTTGGTTCTCTATCTGTTCCACAATCTACCTCTCTGTTTTTATGCCAGTACCATGCTTTTTCGATCACTATTGATCTATAGTGTAGTCTGGTAGCATAATTCCTCCTGCTTTGTTTTTATTTCTGAGTAATGCCTTGGTTATTCAAGGTTTTTCTGATTCCATATCAAACAAAGTATTAGTTTTTCAAGATCTTTAAAGTATGACAGTGGAGCTTTAATAGGGATTTCATTAAAATTGTTTTTTCTTCTTTTTTTTTTTTTTTTGGAGACAGAGTCTCACTTTCTCACCCTCAGTAGAGTGCCATAGCAGTGTAACACTGCTCACAGAAACCTCCAGCTCTTGGACTTAGGTGATTCTCTTGCTTCAGCCTCCCAAGTAGCTGGGACTACAGGTGCTCGCCACAATGCCCGGCTATTTTTTTTGTTTCAGTTTGGCCAGGGCTGGATTTGAACCCACCACCCTTGGTATATGGGGCTGGCGCCCTACTCACTGAGCCAAAGGCACCACCCAAAAATATATATTGTTTGGAGTAATTTTAACAATGTTGATTCTTCCCAGCCATGAGCATGATATGTTTCTCCATTTGTTAACATCTTCAGGTATTTCTCTTCTTAGAGTTTCATAGTTCCCCTTATAGAAATCTTTCATGTCCTTTGTTAGGTAAACTCCCAAATATTTCATCTTCTTTGGCACTACTGTGAATGGAATCGAGTCCTTGACTGTTTTTTCAGCTTGACTATTGTTAGTATATATAAAGGCTACAGAGCCTCATTTTTCTAAGGTCACATTTAAATCCCTTGTTTCTTCATTTAGTTACTGTTTAGAGAATTTGTCCGGTTCTGACAGTGGCATATTGATGTCCCCAGTATTATGTTCTTTCAGGATGTCATATGGTTCAGACTGCTTATGCTTCATTTCATAAATCTGGGAACATTTTAATTGGGTGCATGTATATTTATATATTATACGTCTTTGCTGTATTGTTTCTTTTACCAGTATCTGGTGTCCATCTATCTCATTCTTCACTTTTGTTATTTCAAATCAACTTGTCCCTACAAATAAGATTACAACTCCTCCTTTCTTCTGATTTCCATTTGCCTGGGATGGTATTCCAAACGTTCACTGTGACTCTTGTTTTTTCCTTGAGCTAGGTGTCTTTCCTCAAATCAACATATAGTTGACTTGTGCTTTTTTGTGTGTAGTCAGCCAGCCCGTGCCTCTTCACAGTGGAATTCAATCTGTTCACATTTATTGGGAGAATTGATAAATTTGGCAGAGCTCCATTCATCTTATTTTGAAGACATCTGGTGCCCAGATTCAGACACACTCCTATCCAATCATTCATTGTGCATGTGTGGTTTGATCTTTCATTTCCAAGTATCTTTGTTTTGCTAGTGAACTCTTGTGATGTTCTGTGTGTGGTATGGGCTGGATTACTTCCTTCAGGGCTGGTGTGGGGAGAGGCAAATTTCCTCAACAATTGCTTGTCAGTAAAGTATTTGATTTCTCCCTCAGATATGAAACTTAAAATGGCAGGATACAAGATTGTAGGCTAGAAGTTGTTTTGCTTGCGTCTGTTACAAGCAAAAGCCCAATCTCTTCAGCTTGTAAAGTTTCAGGTGAGAAACTTACTGTCACCTTGATGGATTGGCCCCTTTAAGTCAATTGGTGCTTACTCCTGGCTGCTTGCAGAATTTTGTCTTTCAATTTGGCCTTGGACAGTTTCATTACAACGTATCTAGGTCAGGCTCTATTTGTTTGTTTCTTTTTTTTTACATTTTTTGAAATTTATTTTTCTTACAAATACATGTGTATATTAGTTTTCCACTTTTGCCTTCACAGAATTAAAAGGCTAAATTTAATGACAATAATAATCCTTAACATAAAAACTGAGAACAAAAACCTCATAAAGAACGAAAGAAGATAAATACATTCAGAAAAGAAATCAGACGATTGCTGCAATGAAATATTAGGCAATAATAATAGTAATAATGCAAAGAAAGTAACATTCCCATTGTCAGATAGGAGTATGTCTATTATAGAATACTTTGATCAGTTAACTTCTTCTTCTTTTGTTTTTTCCAAAGTCTCAAAAAAAAAAAAATAGACAACTAATATTTATAAGTAAAAGTAAAAGATGATTTTGAAAAAATAGATCATGCCAAATCTTATAGACAATAGAAAAAAAAATACTTCAAAATCATTCTACTTAATCTGGATACACCTGATATTAAAATTGGAGAAAATATATTCTTATAAAAGTGAAATTACAAACATATTTCACTTATAAATGAGGATGCAATATGATAAATAACATATTAACCTATTGAATTAAAAATTAATGTTTAAGTAATGTACTTTGGTCAAAATTAAATACAATTTATATGAATTTTAGTCACTATATTCTTTTCTTTTTTTCCTTTTTTGAACACATAATCATTTACTACTTGTTTGTTACAGAATACACAAGACAAAATACAAATAGCAAACAAAATTTTTTTCCTTGCTATGTTTTTACCAAAGTCTAAAAAAAAGACAACTAATATGTATAAATAAAAGTAAAAAATAATTTCTAAGAAAAAAAAACAGATCACGTCAAGTCTTATAGACAGTAGAAATAGAAATACTTCAAAATCATCCTACTTAGTCTGGATACACCTAATAGTAAAATTAGGAAAAATATATTATTATAAAGGAGGGATTACAGACATATTTCACTGATGAATAAGGATGCAATATGATAAACAACATATTGACATGTTGGATTAAAAATTGATGTTTAAGTAATATACGTTAATCAAAATTAAATCCAGTTTGTGTGAGAATTAGATATTATTATTTAT